>VZSG01000846.1:94579-211558 GCA_013398315.1 Nothoprocta pentlandii
TCTTCAAAACCCGCCTGGATGCCACCCTGTGCCACATGCTGTAGGTGTGCCTGCTTGAGCAGGAAGGTTGGACTAGATGATCTCTAGAGGTCCCTTCCAACCTTAAATATTCTGTGATTCTGTGATTCTGTGATGACTCTCCATCACTGACAAGGAAGGGCACTGTAATCTTTATACTCTGCTCTCCAGGAGAATTCAAGAAAATTCCATTTACAAAGTGGTGTGACAGAAATGCGATGTTCCCAGACCATGTACCTTCAAGAAATACAGTTAGAACTCCGGTGAAAATGACAGTGTAGCCACTTTGCAGAAAGATCACAGAAATATATCTGTGGTCCAAACAGACTGACTAAAAAGAAAATTCTACATGTTTTCTTTTGTTAAAGGTGAACAAAGAACTCACATATTGACTTGGATAATACTGAGATATCCTTCTTTTTGGCTGCTATGAGAAGAATAGTTTTGGTTTATTTCAGCTAAGGAAAAAAAAAAGGGCTTATCATGTCTTGTCTTACAGCAACCACAGACTGGTGTTTAGATTTAAATTTTTCACAGCACTTGCTGTTGAGCAAAACTTATACCCCACACAGAAGGCAGCAAGTTTAATCCTGTTATTTTCCAGATGGGTGAACAAAAGAGGTTGCAGAAGATTGTTTCTGACAGTGCTGGGAACAAAACCCAGGGGCCAAACCACCTATCAGATTTACATAAAATGCATTCAAATGAAAGAGAAAATGTATTTTCTGAAGGTGTTTCCAACAGCTGCTGAGTAATTTGGTAGCAGCACAGCATGCTACTAAGCTGTAGCTTGGTATAGTTTGCACATTCGCCTCTTTGGTTACTACTAGTCCCCTAGCTGCTGGCAGCTCTGACAAGACAGTGTGAACTGTAGGGGGGATAAAACAATTTCTGTTGCAATGTAGAGATTCCTGGTTTCTGGTGTGCTCGCAAAAGCCCTCAGTTCAGCAGGAAGTCACATATCCCAGCAGTGCAAAGGGCTGACCGGTACTACAAACAGCACAGAAGCAGAAGAAAAACCACACGCAGAAGCATGTCACAAAGCAGAGATGGAGTGCAATATAATTTGTTATGCTAGAACCCAAATGGGAAAATGTACAGCAAGCATATGATACTAAACTGCAGCAAAGCCTCCAGAAAAGGCAGTACACTGTGTGTAAAGACAGTGTGATTCTAACCTACTCCAAAGCTCCATATTACACTTCTGTTTAATATGATTCACTTGGATGGATTTGTGTAATATTGTATGGATTTGGCTTTGTGTAATATTTTTTTCATTTCATAGCATAGAATATAGTTTCCACAGACCTTTTTTTGCAGACTATCTATATTAAAATAATTATATTAAAGTAACTGTTGTACACTAAAATGCCTTGTAATGCAACAGTTTATGCATCTGGAAGGACAACAGCTTCAGCAGTGCTACATATCAATTACTTCTTCTGTTCAGAATGTGCTAATAGTTGTGATGACTTCTACAATATACTCACCTTTATTTTGTGCTAAACAAGAACATAAAATATTCTTATCCAACACAAGGTGACACTTGTTATAATTAATTAAATTAATGTGCTCACATTCTAATTAATTAAATTAATGAGGTCACATCTTTATTACAAAGTCTTGCCAACATAACTAAATATACTAGATACATAGAAAAATCATCTTCTATGTTCATTAGCAATTCACTCTTTCGATATACTTTCTATATACTTTCTATATGCTTTCTATGTATGTTACTGGAAGATTAAACTACTATTTTTTTCAAAAATAATTTATTTTACTGATATAAACAGTAAAACTATGTTGGTACTGGCTTGTATTGTTTTTGTAGATGTAGATGATTCCTAGCTGTGTTGTTGATTTCTAGTGTGATGTAACACTAGTACAAATCTGGACACCTCATTTATTTCTGTCTTCCTTCTAGTTTCTACTATAGCTATTCCAGCTTAAATTTCCATCTACAATCAGCCACCACTGAGATGTATTTCTATTTAATTCTGTGTCCAGTTACTTCAAATACAAGATCAAATAATGGTCACAAAATGACTGAGTTTCTGTGATTCTGTGATTTCTCTGGAGGAAGGTGATCACATGTTAACTACAGCATCAGCAATCATAGATAAAAATAGATCAAGGAAGTAGAAGAGAGTGGGACAAAAGCAAACAGCAGATAAAGGCAAGCAAATAGAGAAGGCAGTTTCACGGACAGTTTACAGATTGGTATAAAGTCAGGTCAGTGTGGGCTACCAAGGACAAGCAAAAGGATAATGAGGAAAATCACGGTGGGAGACATATGAATGCAAAAGCCTTTGCTATCTGAATTAACTACATTTCAACACATACATTCATCACAAAATTGGCATGCTGTAATCAAAAAAAGAGAAATATATTCTTTCTTTAGCTGTGTTTCTTAAATGACTTTCTTCAGTGCTTTTAGAAAGGTGTCCCTCTTGTTTCTCTAAAATCGGACTTCTAAGGAAGACTATTTAATAATTTTAACTGTAAATTTTACTGGATATTCAGTCAAAATATTGAATTAGCATTGACAAATTTTCTTAGTGCAAGTATGTACTGCTAAATACATGTTCTTGTCTGGCTTATGTTGGTTTTTTTTGGAACAATTTCTGAGTCAGTAAACACACATTCCATAATCATCTCTACACGGACATAGCTTAACCATCTAAGAAGTTTTAAAATAACTCTTTTCAGTACAGATATATCAAATGAATATAAAGAAAAATACAGTATACCTATTCTGGTTAGTCTTAAAAAGATCAGCTATTTGGTGACCTGGTTTGTTGCTGCTTTTCTGCATTTTCTACATTCTGCAACCTATATATTAAGCATCTACTTAGATTTCAGCACACAAAGTAACTTTTATTGTTTCTTCCTTTCCCCTATCCCTCACAGAAAGATTTAAACTGAAAAGAATGTATAAAATGGAAATTTCTAATCAGTATTTCTAAGGTCCTCTGAAGATTTTGGGCCACAGACCTGGACTTAGCCTAGGAAAAACCACAGATCAGGCATGAGGTTTCCAAAGCAACAAACTTTGTATCTGTTTGAACGCTTAACTTGCCCTCAAAACTGTGCCTTGTGATCACTAAATACCTTTCATCTTTTCAATACTTCATAAAATAGGCAAGTACTACTCCAGTTTCACAGCTGTGGGAACTAAGGTACAAAAATCTTATGCCAAGGCTACTGCTTTTTAATGAAAGTACAAGTCACAGATTTTCAATATCCATAGAGCAAATAGCACTTTCTACTTTTTTCAGCTGAAGCAAGGCTCTGGGAAACAGTGAGCTGTTAAAAGCACACAGAACCAATTTTGTTTCTGTCTTTATCCTCCCCTTAGGCAAAAACAGGCTTGGGGAGAACCCTGCAAAATTGCCTTTGTGGGTCTTTTTTTTTTTTGCGTGTATGTTTGTTTAGCTCTTCAAAACTCACAAAAACTTAGCAGTTTGAACATGGCTATTATCATCTCACTTCTTAGGAAAAATACAACAGGGCACATCTGAGCTTATTTGGTAATATACTTAATTGCTTTCCTCATGAGAGTATGCTCAATGTGATAGCTTTCCCCTTAAGGTGGTCCCAAAGGCATTTCCTTGTTCTCATGCATATACTTGGGGTAATTCCACTTCAGCCCTGCTTTCGTGATGAAGAGGACCATTTACAGCACCCCAGACTCTTTGGTTGCCAGCCCTGGTCATCACTTCCTTTTACAACCATTGGTCATTCTCTCACTTCTGTAATTCCATTAGATCTACCTTTGTGTCCTAGGCAGAGAGTTGTGAGGGGCACAAGATTCATATATCCTTCGGTATCTCAAAGACAAAAAAGATGTAGTTTATCCTCCATCGCTTAAGTTATCACCCACCAGAATCTGAAATTCTAAGAGAATAAGAGAAAAGAGAATTCTAAGAGAATAAGAGAAATATCTAAGAGAATAAGAAAATGCTAAAGATGACCATATTGCCTATAAAAAGGATAGTTCTTATTTTTATATATAATATTATTATAATTCACTATTATGGATATAGAATGTAACATAGCTGACTTGGATTACCAACATATGAGAACTGATTTAAATTTATAAGCATATTCAACTTAAAATAATAAAGCAAAATAAGTAAAACAGTAAAAATCAGAGTAATTTTTGAAACGGTTTAATTTGCATTACATTTACCTTTGAAGACTAAATAAACCCATTCAAAAATAAGAGACCAGTAAAACCTGCCTCTCATTTTGATATTTTCAGTTTCACACTGTTACCAGATCATTTGAACAACAGCACAAGAAATAAATTATAAATCTATGCTTTTGAGATATATTATTGTTTATCCTTTTGCAGTGATATTCGTTTGCCTAAAAGTATAACAATCACTTATGTATTTAAAGTAGCTAATAAAATAATAATTCATTAGAAAGATTTGTAGACAACTTTTCACTAATGAACAAAACAGAGAAAGATGTGATTTAAGCTGGTAAACAAAAAAGAAGTATTTCTGAAATTATTTCAGCTTTGTCAGTGACATTTTGAAATGTGTCACATCTTTATACTTTGCATAATAGCTTTCTCAGTGACAGTGTCTGTATAGCCAGAAGTGAAGTACTTTGAAATTTTTCCAGCAATCAATTGATCCTGACCAATAACTTCATCGAATTTCTACCATTCTTCACCTCTATAGTAGAGGACCATGCCAGAAAACTAATGAAAATTGGTATTCATTCTTGCCTACCACCATTTTACATATGTCTTTCTCATCCTGAGGTAAGCTGAACATTTCAGCAATACCTCTCATACTCTGAATTTTGTTGTTGGCAATTATTGATTGGAAAAGAAGTATCAGGTGGTTCAAGACAGTATTTTTTTTATATACTTCTCCTATTGGAAATGAAATGCTAAAAGAAGTAGGACTAACAAGAGACACTTTTATATATAAATAATCATATATTTTAAACAAGATCACATGTTTAATGACCATGGTAATTTCTAATGCATATTCAGCATTTTCTTATTAGGCATATCAAAATACGTTGGTAATTGGATATGTGAATATATTGTGAACAGCTTTTGTCCCATACCTTCATGAAGCACGACTAAAGTATTGAATGATTCAGAACATCCTACCACCTCCCTGTTTAACACTCCCTCTTACCAAAATTGTCATCAAAGGGATGACACGTTAACCCACTGCCTCTGGTTATTTGCCACCACTGGGAAAGGAAATACCCTCCCATCAGGTATTTCTAAACAAGAATAAGATCCCCCCTGAGACTTCTTTCCTGCGGGATAAACACTCCCAGCTGTCTCAAGACTCTCCTCATACAGCAGGTGGTCCAGTCCCTACTTCATCTGTTGCTGAATTCACTCCAGTACTGAGTAAAGGGAAAAAAATCATCTCCCTTGACATGGTGGCAACACCATTACTAGAACTTCCCCAAATAACAATGGCTGCCTTTGCTGCAAGGGTGCATTGCAATTTCCCTTGCACACACACATAAAAAAATCACTTCTTCACTATGAACAGGTTGTGCAGAGAAGCTGCGGAGTCTCCATCTTTGGAGGTACTCAAAACCTGACTAGATATGATCCTGGGCAATCTGCTCTTGGTGACCCTGCTTGAGAAGGGGGTTGGAGCAGATGATCTCCAGAAGTCCTTTCCAACACCCAACTATTCTGAAATTATCTAATTCTGTAGATCTTCAGGAGGAAAGGTAATTAAAAAATTCATCATAGAGAAAAGAAAAATAGACAATATATTAAAACATTGAGATTCTTAGTTTAAATGCTAAAATACATCACACACTTAAGAGTAACATCCCAGCATCTCCATCTCTTGATCTCCATTTTGCTGCTTTTCTTCAACTCATGATGTGAAGAAAATACCATCTGGCCACAGTGACAGACACATTACTTCAAACACAGATAAATCACACGGAATTTTGTATCAGGCAAATGCATTTCACCCACACAAGAAATAAAATTTGTCTGAATTAATGTACTTTGAGTAATTTTGAAGAACAAATGCATAAAAGCAAACTAAAATATATCTAAAATATATGTCCGTGACTTTAACCGAAAAGATCAATGCGATCACAAAAATGAAATTATTAAAACTAAAATCAAACAAATATTAATTTTCAAAACAGCAACAACTCCAAAATAAACAGAAATTGTATTGATTAATAAAACTTGACTGAAACAGGTTTCTGCTTTCCTAAAGCAAGATAAACGCACGAGCAATCAGAGTTTTGTTGGCTGTTTCTTTTGGGATATGTTAGCTTCCCGTATATATGGTAGATTCAGAAAGAAAAAGTTGGGAAAGTGAAAAGTGTTGCCATGGAGATTCCTGGGAGTTATGCTGCTAATCCCACTGGAACTATAGTTATGCGCTGAACCTGTGTTTCTGCCAAATATGATCCTATAGCCTTATCTGAAGTTACATTTAAAGGAAAAATCATCCACTAACTTGAGTGTTTTCAAAGTGAAATTAAGGTATTTATTCTAACTTTTGTCTCTCTCTTTCCTGCATTACAGGAATAAAAAGAAATCATTAATTTTGCAAGTAAAAAAGTACAGATAGAGTTATCTATCTTCAACAGCCAGTAAGAGAACACAAATCAACAGTTTTGTCATGCATTCATATTTTATAACCTGTGATACAAGATCCTGGAGGCCACAAATGCCTTGTCAAATTTGCTTTTCCTTTTGGCAGAGGTTAAAGATGATTACTGAAGGATTGCACTTTTATTGATGCTTGGTGAAAGATATACTACTCTCTCTACATTTATTTTCAAGAATAATCACTAGTCATTTTGAAGGCCATACCTATAAACCCAGATGCATGTAAATCCCTGCCAGTCACAGCCTACATTTCAGGTTTAGTACGCCGCTATTTAAAAGATAGTAGTATAAATTCCAGTAAATGAAAGTAATTGATAAAATGATCTGGCATCACTTTTTGTATAATAATATGGAGAATGAAATGTTGAATATATGTATGCTAATTTTATAGTAAAAAATCTCTGCAGTATTTTAATGTCTTAAGCTTATGACTTAGAGACAATGCTACCTCAATACAATACAGATAAGTACCTGACCTACATATCATACAATGGCAATCAGTGATTTTAAAGAAAAAAAGAAAAAAAAAAGAAAAAAAGAAAGAAAGAAAAAAGAAAAAAGAAAAAAGAAAAAAAGAAAAAAGAATTTAAGAACTGTATTTAATATCTTTAACTGTATTTATATCCCCTTGAAAAAAAAATCTTAGTTTTAGGCCTTTGGAGAGAGGGAACATATTGATTTCCTTTGCAAATTTTATAGACAGTCACAATTTATATAAAAAAATTACAAAATTTACAATACAAAATTTATTATATTAATACAGATTAATATATTGTCAGATATCAAGTATTTAGAATTGAATGCATGCTATGTGACTTTGCCTCATTAACACTAGGCTGGCATACAAAATCAGAAAAGAAAAACACTATATAAATTGTACTGTGACTGAAATGTGAAAAGGAAAGGAAACATTTTCTTGAATAGTTATCTTTTCATCCCTCCATATACTGGAAGAAGTTTTCTATTTTTTCTTATAAGTTTCTTTACAGGAGAAGATGCTAAAAACTGAATTTCCTTGACAAATATCTAGAGCGATTTTTTTTGTTTGTAGTATACAACAGGAAGATCTTACCTTATTGTGATAGGGATGAGTATACCATTGCTAATGGACTGATTAAGGGATACAGTCAGAATATTCTGAGATTGTCCACAGCTGAATCGAACTGTTGGTCTGCCTTCCACTAAATACAGGTGAAGAAACTGTTCTCCAAAATTCTTTTCACCAGCTTTCAAAACATAAAGAGACACAGACACATAAAGAGACACTTACATTTATGCTTTTGAAAGTGTAAAAGATTTAGAAAAGACTCCATATTACTGCAACACCAACACCAACTTCTGTACATCTATATCACATTGAAGATAATCCTACCATATATAGAACATTGCCTGAGTGACTATGAGAACACAATTAAACTTTGTATCAATAGCTGATAACAGCTATGTGAACAAATGGAGAAGGCATGTATCTTCTTTTCTGATCCTCACTGGTTCATGTAGTAGACAAAGATATATACAAGATTGAATCCTTCTATGCTTTGCCTTCAAAACACTTATAAGGCATTCTTTCTGATTCCAATCCATTTGTGCTACAAAATCCCCTTGTTTGAGACTTCCCACGTTATTTAAATGCTCATTAACGATCTAACATCTTACCATTTGGTAAAATCAGGTATGATTATAAAATGAATTATCTGAAAGTAGGCTAAGTTAAAAAAATCAAAATGAATAATTATTTTTTATTATTAGATTTTTTTTAAAATTAATGATCATTCTAAAATCATTTTTAGCAGTAAAATGCATTTGAAAGAAGCAGATGTTGTGATTTTCCTTCTTTTTTTAAAAAACTTTTTGTAAAACACAAGATTTTGCCTTATCAAAGTGTGAAACTCGATGTAACCTTAACCATAGAGTAAAAGTTAACATCAATATATTAATAGGCTATGAAAACATTGGGAATGTTAATCCTCTTTTTACAGTTCTGTAGGTCTTGCATCTGGTGAGCCCACTAGACTCAAAGGAACTTGTTCTGCCGACAGGCCACTTCTCAGCTGTTTGATAGTAGCAGAGCTTCAAAGAACAAGAAACAGAAGCAGGAGTTGCACTACTATTAAAAAGGGGATACCTGACAGCAGCAGCCTCTCTTTTGAAGTCATTAGAAGGGAAGAAGAAAGAGAGCAAGCAGCAAAGAGGAGGGTGAAGAAAGAACATAGGGAGCGTATGAACTCACAAAGCATTGCATGTTTGCTTGGCAGAATTACAGAAGAGCTTGGCATCTGCATACAGAGCTAAGGAATTAAAGAATTCTGGAAGGCCTCTGTAGAAACCATTTTCTTTTATAAATACACATATTACTCATACACAAAACTCTGGAGAGATTTTTTTTTACACAGGAGTGTAACACTGGATTTTACATTTGTACAAAATGGTATGTGGATATTGATAAAGAAACTCATAACAATCTTTTGCATCCTTTCAGAAGAAGGGATCTAATTATGAGAAGAGAGAATATTCACACAATAAAGCAGAAACAATGGAAAGGAATTGGTGCTATAGAAAGGGGAAGATAGCCTAGGTAAATAGGAAGGAATGTACATTCCTAAGTAGGAATGTAAAGAAAAGCTGTGATTAATGCCGAACATGGTAGCACAGTTCTACAGATAAATTGTCCACATGCTCTCACCTACTTTAGGTGGTTCTGTTCAACATCCAGGATGAGATACGGATTTTTTTTTTCACCTTAGAAGAAATCTAACCTTTCTTTTACTACTTTCTTGGAGTACCCATTGGTCACTGAAGGAGTGGGATCTTCTGCATCAGGTAAAGCCCATTTTTAGGGATAACAAGAGGAAGAAGGGGAAAGTAACTGTGAGCCAGCAAAGAAGTAGTTAAGTATCCCAGAAAGTTAGGTCACCAGCTGCCATAACAGGGCAACCCTACGTTCCCATTGAGAAGGCAGTTTGAAGCCATATCAGAGTGAAATAAATTCTAATTAACATGCAGTAATTACAGTTCAAGATAGATGCCTCTGAACAGGGACCCTGTTTGAATAAATCTCTAGGTAATTATAGCCTTCTGATCAGGGATCCACCCCTGTTGCCGACGGGGGTTGGCAGACTTCGTTCGGTAGCCGGACTGACCTGGGGTTGTCCTCACCCCAGGGCCCTAGAGCACAGATACCACTATGGGGGATGCAGCAAAATGGCGATTATTGCGCAGTTCAGTCTGCCTATATACTCCCGTAGAATGCGGAAACTCACCTACTGCCCAATCAGGAGACTAATTTCAACTTTTCACCTTGTATGGCATGGGGTTATCAGTAAACTGCATAAATTATGCTCCTAACTCCCGTGACATCGCGAGATCTTCTGAGCGCCATGCCCTATGCTATACTATATTATCTACTTTCGGTACGCTCTCTACCTTATTAAGCCCTAAAAACACAAAACGCCTACACACCCCATAGTTCTGAACCAATCATTGTATTAGTGTTCACGGTCACTCAGATCCAAGTTGGTCCCTTCCATAGTCTCCACGTGTGGTCTTTATTTCTCATCCCATTTCTGCACGGTTGTCCTGCATAGCTTTACACCCTTATCTTGTCTCTTGGAACCAGTATTTGCCATTATTTTTTTTCTGAAAAGTTTTCTGACTCTTTTGCTTCCTTATCTTGTACTCAGGAATCAGTCTTGTGATTCCTTTGTTTCTTTCTTCTGTCTCCTTCGTTAAAGTCCGTTTCCCCACCAGTGCTTATTGATGCTAAACTGCTTACTTCTCTCTAGCACAACTATGAAGACTGAACTAGAAAAATTTGAATGATAAAATAGTAAAAATCTTACAATAACCTTCCCAGCAACTTGGGGGATAGGCTCTGAGGATGTGTCTGAATGTATCCTGGGTCAGACTGAGAACTGAACATGTCCCATTGCCTTCTGACTTCCCTCGTCCCTTTTCTCTGGGTGCATGAAAGGCAAGGTAGGAGCTGTGACATATTTCATGGAGGCCTCTGTCACAAATAATTGGAAACACAAATGCATCATTCTCTACTAATACTACTCTGTCTTTCTGGAATGTGCAAAGATAAGTGCTCTGAAGAATGAAACTCTCACAAGGAAACCTCTGTAAACACAATACCATATTAGCAGTTTTGGAAAGGAAGTATAAAGTAAGGATCTGAGCAGCTATTAGGTTATACACGTTTACTGTATTATCTAGAAGATAAAACCTATCTTTTGATAAAATATTTCTATTAAAATAGAAAATGTATCTATTATGAAAAGAATAAATCAGGTTAGATAATCAAAAACAGAAAAAAAACTTTCCAACTCAAACTCTAGCCAACTATTTGTATTTTAATTTTGCAAAAACCTGGAAGGTGAAACTAGAAAGCAAGCCCTTGTTCACATTTCTATGGAAGTTGAGAAGGTACATCAGTGAGAAATGGAAAGTGATAAACTTTTACTTCAGAAAAGGTAAGCTCTTAAAGTATCTTTTTAATATATACATATAATGTGTCTACACATGCAAGAATAACTAGTACTTGTGAAAACTTGAAAAGAATCTGCAGATAAAGAAAACTAGAGCCTCTTAACTAAGAACACAGAAGAGTTCCATAAGAAAAAAAAAAGAAAGCATAAGAATTCATGCAGCTTAAAGTCAAAGAAAATTCAAGATAAAATGGATGGTGAGAATGGAATTAAGGGGTGTAGCACAACTCTCAATTTTGCCTATTGCTGTGTTCTCTCTCAGTGCACAAAGAAGATGTACAAACCTCCTCTCTCTCCCATAACAGCAGCAGCTCAGGTGTATTTAAGCTCCTAGGACACAGCTCTGAGAGAGTCTGCATGCTTCATCCCCCACTGCCTGACAGATGGAGATCTCCAAGACCTCAAACAAACTATATGGACATGAATCACAATGATGAGTCACAACTACTTTCACATTACTATGTGTTCATCATTTTTAGCAAATTCTGCAGTCGTGTTGTATCTAAAGCAGTTAAAGCCACAGCTCAGTTATAACATTAAAAGATTTCAGGTCAATTTCAGATTTTGAAACCCAGTAAACACAACTTATTTTCAGGTTTTACTATAGTAGTTTAAACAAAGTGTTAGCACTTTTAAACAAAGTGTTATTCAGATAATAATAAAAGGCATCATTAAATAACTAAACAACCAAATAATTATATTTTAACCTTGACATAAATATTTACATTGTGCAGATAAACTCACATGTATGACTTTTAGACTAATATGCAAATATCAAGAATAAATAAAAAAACCCTTTATATTAAATCAATGCAATTTCTCTGTGTAGATGAAACCTAAGATACAGTGAAGACAGAATGTGCAAAATGATTTCATATTGTGGAAAAAGAGCAGATGTTTCATATAGACTGCACACACTCATATTTTTCTAACTTGTTCTGTATTCAAGAAAAAAAAATATTTTCCGTTATTTCCATTTGGATGGAAATTACAAGCTAAAATATATACCAAACAATTCAGCTGTCAGGGCAGTCTATTTCTCTTGTTGACATGCAAAAGGTGCATTGTTTCAGAAGTTCATGCCATTCAGTGAAAAAGGAAATAGCAAGAAGCAGAATTCTTATAAACTATTAACAAATATCATTCTAAGACTGTGCCAGTACTCTCTAGGGAACATGAAAGTACCCTCTTCAGTGTGAAAACAGAAAAATCTCTGAAATATAGAAAATTTGCAGAACTTCTCATACTTCTGTAAGACAAAAAACTTTGGAACAAAAGTCAGAATTATAACAGAAAGTGAGTCTCTACCCAAGGATGGAGAAGCTGCTTCTCTCTAATAAATTGCTTGCAGCTTTCTGCACATTTGAATTTTATAGCTATAACAAAGTATTATTGGAGTCATATGTTTGCTGTGTTCTTCCTTGTCAGGAAGCAGCATTTTCAGTTGTAACTTGTGTTTCACTAAGTCATAAATTAAAGGACTTTCCAGAGTAATGTGAAGAACTATCCTTCGAATTTTATAATGCCTCATGTATTAGAATACCAAAAGGCTTCTCCTGCATTTTAATGAGAAATTCTGCTGCTGAATAGGGCATGCCAGCTGGATCTACACTGACGTTAATAAGGACCTGATGGAGCTAAAACTGCTGCTTAAGTTCAAGTATCATTGATACTCACTGTAAAGAATAGTGCCATTTAAAGCAGTTGTTTTCACTGTCAAGTACAGAGTTGTCAGACCACTTGTTTCCTGCCCAGATGCAGTCCTGGTCTCAGATGTTAGAGAAGGTAATTCTAAATAGGAATTTCCACTGAAGGATGGAAAAAACAGTGCTGCATCTGCAATGAAAAAAAAAAACAATAATATAATTGAAAGGTATTCAAAATAATGAGTATTTTCAAATGTAGTTGTTTTTATACGTATTAAATAAAGACAATTATATTATTGGTTGTGAAAATCCAAAAGTCTGAATTTTGGAAAACAACTATGCTATTGGAAGCTATACATATAAATTGACTGTAAAAAAAATCAAGTTAAAAGTCTGAAAGATATTGAAGCACTGTATACCACTAAAAATGGAAAGACCATTACATAAAAGGACTACTGTTACAAGTTGTGATAAAGTAAGAGTTCAAAGGATTGCATCACTCATTCTCTTGTTTACATACATATCCATGCAGAACTTTTGTTCAATGACACACCCATGAAATATTCATATTTTATTTATTATTAACAAATATAGGTTTCCTTAATTGTTAGAATACTTGAATGTTCTACCTGCAAATTATGATGAAAATGCCTAAGAGCAGCACATAGTGTCTATCCTTTCAGGAGGGCAATGGACTATTCCTTCCTTTCAGCTGATATATTTTTCTAGACAGTATGGACTACAATTTTCTTATATAAACAAACATCTGAATTACAACATCTGAGTAAAATATAGTTTTTAACAGCCAGCAGAGAGGCATAACAGCCAGAAATGGGGCACAGGCTATCTTTAAAGGTATTTCCATAGGGCTTTCTAAAACAAAGAGCCAAATTACAATTTTTGGCTTTGGACACTGGTCAAATAAGCCATATTTGGGAAATTTCCAAAGACTTGGCCAACTTGAAGGACAGTTTATGAAGCAGCATATCTTAAACTCTGAAGTTGTTCATCATGTCTTAAGTACATTCTCAATCATTTTACTTCTGATTATTTTGATTATCAAGAATGAGGTAGAAAATTAGGAGAAGAATGAAATGATTTGCAAAAGAATAATCAGAAATCTAGCTGGCTTGCTCTAAGAAACCAAACTGATTTGTAAAATCATCAGACCTATGACTGAATTTTACATACAGAAAATACATTTAACATGAAATGAACTGTTCCCATTCCTTTTGATGCTAAATAATCACAAGCGAAAATTTTAAATATGAAGGCTTACCACTCACAATTTTTATTAATTATTTTTCTCATTATAGTTTTGTGCAGAGGCATAGGTGGAATAATAATAGCACCCATGCAATAGGAAATAAAAATAATCAAGATTAGGAAGAGTGTCTTCCCCAAGCCTTAAGCTTTCTACTCGATCAATTCTCTTTGAAGGTAGTCCAGATTCATCAGCAGGAATATGAATAAGGAATGAGGAACAAAACAGGAAATATGAGTCAGGTAATATTTCTGTGAAGAAGTTCCTAATCTAATTAAATGAAACTATTCAAGGGATTTGTGACTGATGTCTATGCAGAAGCATGAATAACATGCGAGTGTGCTTTTTCAGAATTTTTATTCTCTCAAGAGTAAGAATGTAAGAATGAATGTGACCGTATTTCATTGTGTGTTTATTTTTTTGGGGGGGGAGGGAAATCTGTTTTGTTCTCTGTCATCTTTATTGGGCTTAAGAACAACAAAAGAAGAACAGAAGAATAAGACCAAATCAAAACACACTAATCATGGTTAAAAAAGAATGCTTCAGAAGTGAATTAATTAAAAAAAAATAAAATAAAGGATAGGAATAGAATGCAGGACAAAAACAAAAAAAACAAAACAAACAACAACAAAAAAAAAACCAACAACAAAAAAACCCACCTTTTGTTTCCAAATCAGTAGGCCTGGAAAAGTTAGGGTTGTTGGACAAAACGAGAAAAATATGAGATGAAGATATTCTACTGGGTGAGGGAAGGGGTGGAAGAAGGTACATCGAGTAAAGAGACAGAAGCAGATCTCAATAGAACTTAGGAGAAAGCTGTCTGTCTAATTAAATTCAGTCTTTCATGGAAAACAGAGATCTTTCACAGAGACGTACTGTGTAGACAAGGAAATGCATTTATTTAGCAGTATTCTTCTTCAAATATAGTGCCTTCTAAGAACTCAATGTCATACAGCATATCTTGCAGCTAAGGCTATTAAAAAGTCTTTATTAAGCAGTTCTCAAAAATACTAAAATATGAGGGTAAATGTTCAGATTGTAGATTCCACTTTAAAAAGATTATTCTGTGGTTTCTTTCAGTTTTCATTTTTTTCCCACTCACTAAAATCTGGAACATATTTTTCATTTCACAAAAATGACTCTAATGATGCGTGTCATAGTATGAAAATAAAAGAATAACTGAACTTTGAGGTCTTTCCATAGACAAGATTTCTCATATAATAAAGGAAAAGAATGTGTGAAATAGAGTCGCGGTCTTGAAATTATAATTTAAAGGTTTGCATCTTCTGATTTACTAGGATTTTAACTATTCATTATCCAACATATATTTATATTTTATATTTATTTTATTAATGTAAGTATATTCTCCAAACTCTAATGCTGCAGTTTGATGAATAGTTCCTTTACGAAGCAAGCAATTCTTAATCCAGATCCAATACTGATGTCACAGTATTGGCACAAGTAACAGACTACCTAAATAGCTAGAATGAAGAGCAAGGAAAGAAGGGCTTGCTAAATCAGCACGGGTTATTGAATTATGTCCTACAAGAGCATGTGTAGTTTGGGCAATCGCACTCATAAGTCACTTACTGTTGTATTTCTTTGCCCTGTGAACTCTGCCTAAAGCTTGCAACCAGAAGGCCATAATTCTTAACAGCAGCTTGCATCATTAAGACTTCCAAGAATATTAAGTTTTAACATTATGTTTCTAACAGGCTGTAAGAAGGAAAAGAAGCTAAACGACAAAAATAAGCTGTTGTATTAATATATATAAATATCCAATTGAAATTTAGAAATGGAGAAAAGTACATGTTACTAATTATGATTTAACAGTTTCAACTGAATTCTCAAATTCTCAGCTGAGAAAAGAGGCTAGCTGGGATATGACTATAATTTTTATAATTAATACACAGCACATTAATAAAATATTTAGAAAAGTTTAACAAGTGTCTATTATGATCCTATTTCATTCTGCCTTAGCTAGGAAATAAAGAAAAGGGGGAAAATACATGGTTTTCCACTACTGGTAAATTGGAATCTGCCTGCTTCCACTTTTATGTATGGTTTTTAATTTGCACCATTTGCATTTTGTGATGATTTTGGCTTAGTACCAAAGAGACTTTTCTAGTCTAGAAGGTAGTAGGATCCATCGAGTGTGTAAGCCACAGCTAAGCAAATAAAAAAGAAATATGTAGTAAGGATGACTATCACTTAGGGAAAAAAATAGAAAGGGAAATAGGGCTTTGTCATCTCCTGGTAGGAGAGAGAATTGTCCAAGCTCTCTATAATCATAGATAACTCACCGTAATTATCATAGATAACTGTCTTATACTGCCCACATTGTAGGTAACTATATCAAAGCTCTTTGGTCTTCTCTAGCAAAGAAAAGGAACGGATAATTCTAGATGTGACTCACCTCAACTTGCAATAAACAGCTAAAATGGTCTGATTAAATTAGATTTAGATGAATCACAACCTAAAACTGCTTATTTCTCTCCACTGACTATAAAAGATTTTCAGGGTCACCAGCTCAACTGCAGACATCTACAAAAAAATATCTGAGCAATTCTCAGTCTTGATGGAGGTCAAGCTTAATCAAAAAACAAGCTGCTTGATACAGTAGTTACAGCTGAAAGGTTACAGACCTGGAATTTAAAGGGTGTCAGAAGAGTTAGCTGGGGGCTCCTCCCATGATTAAATCCTCTGATTTACTTTATTCAATTACATTGGTACACATCCTTTTGACAAAAACCTGAATATTGATAGATACTTCAATGACCAGCACTGTAAACCTTTTAGAGATGATTCTGAAAGAACCAAGAATGGAGGCATTCCCAGCAAGCAAACAGATTGACAGGAATATCAAGGGACTAATGAAAACATGACTTGCTGTGTCCCACTGAAGCTCACAGAACATCTCAAACCAAAGGCAACCAAATTTAACTGTTTGAGAGTAAAGTATTCTTTTAGCTTGGTCCATGGTGGGCAGAGAATCAAATTCAAATAAATGCGATTCAGAAAATTCCTTGAGATAAGTTTGATACAGAAAAAAAAAAAAAAACCTTAGGTATTTCATAAAGCACCACATACATCTGTAATAGCACAGAAAAGCAATAACAATCTCTTCAATGACTGTAACTTTAGAAATCTAAGAAATAATTGATTAGGTGACTTCAGCTGTTTCCAGGCAATAAAATATGAAACAAAATAAAATATGAAACAAAATAAACCTCGCCCTGGCTTCTTTCTTTTTTTTTTCAACTCACAAAAACCTTCTCATTCTTGTAGCTGAACTCCTACATTATGAAGCAAAGATTCCTTGCAGAATAAAACACAATTTTTTTCTTTACCAGGCTAATCTAATGCCTCATTGATAATGTTCTCTCTGCTGTCAAGTGGGAGATCAGAATTCAGATCACAGGCTTAATCTCTTACTTCACAGACTGCTTGGGTCTTAGAATGACAGAAAAACATGATCTCTCAATCATGAGAACTCAGAGGAGGCACTGAGAGACAACAGGTCAAATGCACAGTTCTTAAAAGTGATATTCTTAGTCTACATCATTTTCACTGAAACAATCTGCCATACAAGAGTAAAAGTATTATATTAAAAGAATTATAAAAATTCTGGGAAAACAATCATCATGCCAATGCCAAATATCATGCCATTAAAAATTTCTTCTGAGTTTCCCCAACATCTTGGTTAATATGACTCTGAGAAGATACAGTGAAACACAGAAGAGAAGAAGGGATGAGCAAGGTTTGGCTTCCAGTGAGAGAAACAGACTAGGACTCCCTATCCTGGGTAAAACCTACAGAGGAAAAGGTGAATATGTAAAGATGATTCTGTCTTAGAATTTAGGATTTTTCAAAGAGTGTATAGATACTTTGTGCAATTTGTTGACACAGGACATTATGTGAGTCGAAAATATAAATGATTTTGAGAAAACTAGAGCTAAATATAGGGAAAATATAGGGAAAACAAATTCAACTAGACTAGTAGGTACAGTAGAACTGCAACTCAGGAAATTTACAGACCAGACTTGTTGCTTGAAGCAGCAGCGACAGACACTGTTGATTACTCTCCATTCTAAGCATTTGTTACAGGTCTCACTTACAGAACAGTATGGAACCAGGTGAGCCATCAGACTAATCTGTCTGGCAGTTTTGGCTCTTCTCTCCTCATCATTACTCAGATCACAGCATGGAAGATAAAAAATATGTACACTGTTTATCAAAAAAGAAATTAACGATTCCACTGTTATCTAAAACACAGACTGCATTTACCTACTGGCTAGATGTAGAGTTAGCCTCTGCTTTTAACACTAGCTGCATTACAGTAAGTACAATCTTTGTAGATCAACCCAATACAAATAAAGTTTTTATCAATTTTATTTCACAAAGAAAAACCCAAATTAAAAAAAAAAAACACAAAACCCCATCCCATAAAACCTCATAGACTTACAAAATTATTTCCTTAAATATCCCTATTCAACATTTAGCCACATGTTTACCTAACAGAACTCACAGTGAAGCAGCTTTACATTCATATACTTTGGGAGGCAGAATGACAAAATGAATTTACTTCTATATACCTATTTTGTGAGTCTTTTTGTTCCTCTTCAGACTTCACATTTCAGGAAAGTAAATGACTTTTTTTTTTTTTGGCCTACACCCTCCGTGGCTATAAACCAGCCCAGTTACAGCTTCATCAATTTTCAGCAGGTAGCAACTCAGTAACTTCAGCCAACTTCTGTTTATTTGTAAGAGGGAGAAAACAATCTGTCTCATAGAAAAATATGAAGCTTATGCAATAATGGCTGTGAGGCAAGTTGTGGAGTTCAGCTGAAAGATGCTGTATAATTATTAAATGGTGGTATTATTTATGGATATTACAGCGACTGGAAACATGTACTAATAAAAAAAAATGACAGGAGTAAGGAAAAAGCAAATAACTCAGTTCAAAAAGCAAATACCCAGTTCAACAAGATTTTTTGAAAAGAATGACTGCAGTATCACAATATGAGAAGGTATATAAAAAAAGAATATTGAGGACAAATCACTAAGTAAACATGCCCTGTTACTCAATCTGTCATTTTTGGGTGCTAGCATCTACTGTGTGGTGAAAATTGGAACAACTCAGTCATTGTCAGTCCAAATCTACATACAAAATTAGCATCTCATTTTGCTAGTATCTATTGTTAGTAGAAACTACCTAGTAACTCATCTCTTCCTATCTCATTAGTTTTACCTCCACAATTTATATTTTGTTCTTATGAGTCTTCGATTTTTGAAGTGAAAGAATCCTACTAATTGACAGCACTTTCTAAAGGGAGGTTCATATTTTTGCTTTATTAGATAAAATGAAGACACTATTCTAAAGAGTTCAGGATTGAGGGACTTTGTTTGAAATAGCCTCTGCTTTCCAACTAATTGTGTGGTTAACTCTTCCCCCGAATATGGCATAAAGGAAATATACTAACAAAGACTTTATTCAAGCACATATTTGCAGAATCTTTTTTCAACTTTATTGCATATACATCAGACGAAAATCACATCTATGAGGGAAACAAAGGTCCTTATCCTCATTTATATTTTCCAACCTTTTCCAATTAAACGGAAAAATCTCACGGTAAAGTTTTAATATCAATCTTTAATTTACACCAGAGTTCTAATAACACACTATCATACTATTTTGATAAATGGCTTAATTTAAGGTTACTGCCACATGTATCATGGCAAATTTTAATGAGGCAAGGACTTCTAAAAATCTTTTGAAGATCACTCAATATATTTGTTCTGCAAGATATCACAGAAGGTCTACAGGAACACTAGTTTTTACATTTTTGATTCTAGTCTAATGAACTGGTAAAAACCGTATTGTTTAGGGGCGGGAAAAAAAGCAGCTATCAGAGTATTTTTTGAAACTCAAATTTCCATAATGCAAATGTATCAGAAGTAGAATATTACTCATTGTGATGAGAATTGTCTTGTAACATAATTATCATCCAATAGCTTCATTTTCTGTTATTATAACGCACATCTCAGCTAGAGGTGTTCACATCATACTTGTATGTTTCTAATTCTCATGTTTATAAAAATTTTAGAGCCTTTTTACTTTATAAGATAGTAATGTAATGTAATGTAAAGATAGTAATAAGAATAACTTTATTCTTATCTTTGCCAGCTAATTTTAATTTTACTCTCTGCAATTGTCCCTGGACATATAACTTAACATTACTTTCCCTAAGGACCAGAGTGATACATGCAGAGTAATTGTCTAGAAAAATTTAATTTGGAGAAATATTCAGACTTTTCAGTGTGATTTATATTTAATCAGTTGAAGTGGAATTTTCCATCTGGGTAACACTGGAGACAAATATTTTTGTAGGTCTGACCCCAGGTAATAGATGACCAGTATTATGTGTAAAATAAAAGCTGTAAATTTAATTTGAGGCACACTGACTACATTTAATACGTTCATAAAAGAACGGAATATATACATTGCTACACTACATGGCTAGACTTTCCTAGGACACTACTATTATTTAGTCATAAAGATGCAGAATTGTTCTAAACTAACATAAAAAAAATCAAAATCTTGACTATTTTTCAAGATAGACTTGCAGAACTCATTTCTAAAACAAGTCAGCTTAAAAGTTATTGATGAAAAGTGCACACAAACTAACTTCTCAGCTCAAAGCTGGTTATTTTATTTGGCCATTTTTATCAATATGCGATTTTTTTTTCTTAGTACGTGCTGCTTTCAGTAATTAGGAGAAGATATCTGGAATATTAGGCACTTTTCACACTTGTCTCAAAAGGGAACTATCAGACCTAAAATTTAGATAGAAAATACAGATATAACTTATGAAGTAAACTCCATTGTTAAAGATAGAAGGTAACCACATGAATTTGCATACAATGTATTCAGATTATTTTCTATGTCTAGACATAGAAATGTTTTAGTAACTCATAATCATTATTTTACTAAGAAAATCTTTCTGAATAGCAACTTCTCAAAAAAATCAGAGGAGGTTTAATCATGCTAATGCATTCCTATCTTACAGGACATCTTAAAAGATGGTAAAATGCAGCAGTAAAGTGACATTATAATCACTGAAAAAGGAGTTTTGAGTCCAGAAGTGTTTTTAAATGCAGTACATATAGGGGGAAGAAAACCCAGCACAGAAGAGAGAAATCTTTCACTGAGATATAAAAGGCAGATAGAATTAGTCTCTTAAGACTGAATATGAAAAAGAAAATGATACACTTGAGTGAACTACTTAGATCATAGCCAAGTGTGTCTATCAGAAGTACAAATTGTGCTGGACAAACTTTCTCTTTACTTCAGATGACCTTATTGGACTTCAGTTGTGAAGAACAGACCTTTCTGCCATACCTAGAACACACTTCAATGGAAGGACTCAGAGAAACCATTTCTGGTTACAGGTGAGGGGAGCAATTGCCTTGTTGAAGCCATTAAAAACTACTGAGCTTGGACTGAACAGCAGTGTTCCTTCCCCTTTTGATTTGGATCCACGCTTTGTACAAACAAAGGACACAAAATACTTTGGCACACAAGAACACACAGATGAGCAACTCTATGTTGTGCTTGAAATTTGCATTTGTCTGCCAGGACATACGTATTTCCTGACAAGCCAGAAAGCACAATTTGGTACAATTTATTACACTTTCATTAGAAGCTTACTGTTTATAAATCAACTGTTCTTTTCTCCCAGCTAATGCTGAAGTAATTTCAAAAGCAAGCTGCAGCTTGTCATAATTAGATTGCTTTTATTTTTTTTTTTTTAAGTATAAAGAGCACAATAGGAAAAAAAAAAAGCTATTTATTTCTTCAAAGTTGAAAAAATCTGACATATTCAATCAGAATATTATTACATTGTTACACAGGAAGCTGGGAAAACAGTAAGATTCAACACAGTGAACTAAGGTGCAGGCAATTTCTCAGATATTTATGCAAGAGGTAAACACACCCGAGAGACAAATACTAATTTCTCATTACATTTTGCAGAACTATTCAAGTTTCAATTCAATAACTGTACACCAATAAGAAAAAAGAAATGAATTAACTCCTTCCTTTTAAAAGCAAGAATTTCTGATTACCTTCTCTTTCCTCAGCATGATTTGGGATGCATATTCTCATCAACACCATGATTTTGAGATTAATAACTTACTTCCTGTCTGGTATTGATTTTAGATTTGGCTTCAGCAGTTTTTCAGCTAGCAGCTGGTCAAATGAGAACAGTACTGAGGTAGAGAGGAATGCAAGAGGTAAGATGATAAATTGTACTATGTCATTTCAAAGACTCAGTATCACCCAATATATCAGGGATAGAAACTCTGCTGCGTTCATCAATAGAAAGCTAAAGAAATTTCCAGCTTTTCAGTTAGTATTTTTATTTTTGACTCTAGAACTCCTCAGAAAACCTTATCTAACAGTATTATCTAATGGTGATGAGCCAGCTCTTGTTTTACTCAAAACAAATGATCTATGTGCTACAACAGCCATGAATTTCCAGAATGGGTTCAAAAATAAAATACCTCCTCATACAAATTAGTATAACTTTTACACCATTTCCAGGAAAACAGAGCTACAGTCTCACCTGCAAGTATTAAACAACCCAGCTTTCAAGGATTGCTGTTTTGTCCTGTTTTTAATTTATCACTGACCTATGGAAGATACATAGTAGATGACAAATTCTCAGTCATTTTATACCAGCTTAATGTTGTGACCTAACATGCCAAAATCTGAAAATCTTTCATTTGCTGTTAAAAATAACTAGTGTAAAAATTACGAATAATCTAGAAGAAAATAAACAGTTTTAAGTGCCAGTTATTTGCCATATTAACTGGAATTTCAAGAACTTATGCAGTTCAGAAAGTTTAAAACATTTTTTATTGCCACCACTTACAAGATACTTCTGGGGGGAGGGAATTTAACATCTCAGGGTAAATTCTGATGAAATGACTGTTATAGAAATATATTTCTAGGCCATCTGGAAAGATGCCTGCAATGCCTTGTGTTGTCACATTTAGAAATAGACTATTACTATCTCTAGTAGAAGGTATCTCTGATAATGAAAGAAATCCCCTTGCTCAGCCTGTGTCACTGGAAATAATGATAACTGGGAAGGTCCATCCAGTTGACTCCTCAGATTAAACATGGAACTTTTAAAATAAACATGGGAACATCCCTACTGACTGACAACTGTAAGAATTGCTAGAACGGGCCCCTCTCTAAAAGAAGTACGTGGAGGTGCTGGAGGGTGTCCAAAGGGCAACAAAGCTGGTGAAGGGGATGGAGCACAGACCTTATGAGGAGCAGCTGAGGGAGCTGGGGTTATTTCGCCTGGAGGAGACTCAGAGAAGATCTTATTGCTCTCCACAACTACCTGAAAAGAGGTTGTGGTGAGGTCAATATCTTCTCCAGAACAACTACCAAGAGAGGACAAGAGGAAATGGCCTCAATTTGTGCCAGGGGAAGCTCAGGTTAGATTTAAAAATTTCTACACAGAAGAGTGGTGAAGCATTGGAACAGGCTGCCCAGGGAAGTGCTGGAGTCCCCGTCCCTGGCAGTGTTCAGGAAATGTGTAGATGAGGTGCTTAGGGACATAGTTTAGTAGGCATGGACGTGATGGGTTTACAGTTGGACTTGAAGGTCTTTTCCAACCATAAATATTTTATCATTCTATCAGAATCTAAAACAGAAATTCTGAGAAAAAAATGAGACAGCGGTCCATTTTTTCAGCCCACTACCAAAGACAACACAGGGGATAGAAAAGGAAGAATAGGAGGATATAAATAAAATCTCTAGAATCTTTGTGGAAAAAAAAATAACCCTACATAACACCATATGTTGCACAGTGAATTAGCGTAATCAGTTTTTGCTTCATGAACAAAGTTCAAGCAACACTTTCAATTCTTTCTTCCAGAGACTATGGACTTGAACTTGCTTCATGCAAGTGAAATGTCTTTCAAGACCTCTGTTCTATAACAAAAAACAGTCACTAACAATCACTTTTTAATATGGCATGCAGCTTCAATAGAGGGAATTTTATTAAAAGTCACTGCCATGGGTTTTGCTGCTTCATCTTTGAGATCTACTTGCACTACAGAAGTATTCATTATCTATACATTTTTCTCACTCTAATGAGCAATTGCATAATAACCTTACAGCAATGTCACAGCTCAGCCACTAACAACACATCATGTTATGGTTTTCTTGTACATGATAAAGACAAAACAGTGAATTAATAAAGCAGTAATGACATCCCATTTATAGCTATTTTTAAATACAGGCTCTCCATTTGCCATACTAAAATTTCCTTAACTATAAATAATATTCTATCAAGTTACTTTATTTTTAAATACAGAAAACATGAGTATGTGAGAAAAAAAAAACAAGGCTGAAATGAACAAACATCAGGCCTAGCTAAGATACAGTTTTGGGCAGTACCAGCACTGATCATTCTTCTAAAACAAACACAAACTCAAAACTTGCTGAAAGGAAGGTAACATCAAAATATGTTCACTAGAATTTGCCCCAAGATAAGTAACATTTGCCCTTGTGTTCTGTGATATCTATATGTTATCACAGGCTCATTCTCTGCTTTTATTTTGTTTTTTTCTCTTTGTACCATGTTTTACCCTGAGTCACACCTCAGGTATTTTCTTGCTAACAGTCTCAATGCTGATGCATTTCAGATTGGGAAATGTAATTGCCTTTCAGGGGTTTTATTACATTCATTTACTAACATATCTCCTAAAAAGTACCATAATAGATAAACTGCAGGTAAATGATCCAAGACAGATTTAATCTAATTTATCTACTAAATCACTTTAATTGGTTTTGACTGTCAGCTGTTACTTCTACTTTTTTTAAGACAATAAAGAACAAAAATTCTCATTAAAAAATGCCATTTTCCTGAAGCCAAATAACCTCCTACAACCTCAAAAATAACTGATCAGACAAGTATTTTTTTTCAGTGCGGTACCTTAAGAAAAGAGCTCACAGAATAATCAAGTGTCATTAATATACGCTTCCAGTTTGCAACTTTGGTTGTGAAAGACACAAAATAACAAGCACCTGTCATCTTGAAAAGAGCTCTTAACCTTCCTGTATTATCTAATGGCCAGCAGTTTAGGGTGCAGTTGAGAAGTCTTGTTTAGATTTAACTTCACATTTATTTTAATGTATGTTTATAAAATATCAAATTGCCATTTGGTTAATATTATTCTACAATACTTATAGATGACTGAAATTGTGCCATACAGGCAAAACCATGAGTTTGTGAGAACATAAAGCTAAATATGATAACCACTGCAACCACAAAGTGTAGACAGCTATTATTAATAATATATATAATCATAAAAATATATTTAGTAGCTTTTTGTATCTTGGATCAAGAGAATAAAAAGCTATTTTCTTATGCATAGTCTGTAAATAAACAACAGATGTTAAAACCATCATTACATACATTTTCAGAATTATATGCACAGATGGAATAAGTAAGTATTACTAGCAATAATAAGAACACGCAGTAGTGGTCTTGCACAGTTATCACTTTAGCTTTCTTAGACATTATTTGTCTAATATTTTTATGTCAAAAGGGATGAAAGAAAAACATATTTCTCTGTACAATCTGCACTGCTGTCTCACATGCTAAGTTATTCGATAAGCCTCCTGTCCATCTGTCCATACAGGAACATGTCTACCTCTAGCATCTCTATTTTCAAAAGTGAATATAATTCATACCTCAATCCATCTGAGGCTTTTCTTTCTTTTTTCTTGGTCACGAATGCTACCATTTAATGGTAGAAATTTAAAGTTTTGATGCAGTTTATTTTATTTGATAAACATCAGAGGGTATACGTCGGTGAGCAAGGGGAAATTACTCGTTGGAAATGAAAGCATGGAAATTTTTCTCTGCTTGATCTGAAACTGAGGAAATAATGGCAATGCTGCAAGTGCAAGTTCATTTGCAAATTAGATGTAGTGGTTTAAAATGTTACTGCCTTTCAGCTGTTCATTACTATGCCCTCAGAGAAGATATTCTAATCATGTGAATTGTAAGTATTTTCAGTATATTTCAGTGCACAGTGAAAGATGCTAGTTTAAATCACTTTAAAAATGAAAGCATTAAAGAACCAATTTTTACTAACATGGATTATAGCAATATCCTAAATAAGGCGAACAATGAGACAGCAGATTCAGAGTTTACCAAGTCTCCAAAAAATCCCTTAAAGAAAACCTTTTGCTTCATGCCCGCAGCTCTGTGTCTCCAAGTGCTAAAGGAATATTTAGCCTTCAGAAAACAGAAGACTTAATACAGTTTGAAAATTCTGTTAGCTCTTACTCAAGCCATAAAATGAATATCGTCAGGCATGAAGAAAACACAGCTTTACAACAGACCAGCACACCACACCCCCACTTAAGAGATGTCTTAAATATCTCAAAATAAGCCAAAACACTTACTCAGCAATAGCTTCTGTATTATATGTTTCTGTTTCTTACTTAACCCATGCATTCTTCATTTGATAATGTTTTACATTAGTACAGTACAGGGACTGTGGAAGTGCTATTTTTTTTTCACATTTATACCTGCCTTGTGTATGGCATTTTAGTATGATCCCCTTCAGAATTTTTCACAGAAAAATAACTGAGTTATAACACAAACAACTCTTCAGTGGTTACCTTTTCATCATGCAAATGTAATCATTGATTCATTAAATGAAAGCAGCAAAATGCAACAGCACATTCCTGTTCTAAATTTGTTTTTTCAAAGAGAATTTTTAGTAATATCACCTCTTGTGACAAAGTCTGTTATGGGTCAGACACAGGTTAAGTACAGTTGAGCATGGAGCTCTAGCCTCTATAAGTATGACATGCATTATTGTTTTCAAATGTCCACTGAAAACTGATAAAACTGAATTATCATGGCAAGTCATTTCCAAATCCAAAAGACACTACGAACATGCTTTATTATGTAAGTTCAGAAACTGACAAGTAAGTAAGAAAATTAATATTTACAGATCAAGTCTGGCTATACCCATTTGATCTTTGTGTTTCAGAAAAAAAAATGCCTGTTGCACATACTCACACAGTCATTACTTGATTGAGAACTGTTATGGGATGGACAAGTATTTCCTCACTGTACCTAAACAGGGAAGAAAGGAGCCTAGACAACTTCACACCCTGTGATGTACAGAGGTACAACAAAAAAGACAAATTCAAGTGTCTGGTACCACATACTTAACAGATTTTCCGTTTATTTTTCTGTTTTTTTTTTTTTTTTCCCAAAGTATCTTAAGTCAACTTATATGATAGATAAACTAGATTGTGATAGTAAACTCAGTGGACTGGTTATGAAAATATTGCTGACATTTCCATTAACAGGATGAGATAGGCACCTACTAATGAAAAAGTGAATATGTCCTTGTATCATTTCTGTCTTCAATCGGCGGACAGTTGTCTTGGAATCCATTCTGATTAGACCTTTTATCTAAATATGCACTTTTTTTCTCTAGCAATTTTACATTTCTGAAGTGTTCATCATTCTTATAAATATATTACTTATTCTGCTCAAACGGATTAAAGCAAACTTTACTAGATAGAAACGTTAATACAGAACATTAAAAATCAATGGAAATACTATAGAATAATTTGCAAAATCCGAAGAGAGCTGCTGATTTGAAGTTCTCTTACTCATTTAAGGGACTCATTAAATACATATGATATATATACAGTTACTTTTATCATACTTTGTTCCATGATGATATCTATTGTAGGCAAAACAGAGAAATAATATAAACAATATGACTATTTATACAAATTATTTACACAAAAATATACAGAACTGATGAAAAATCTTTAAGGAGTGCCTCAAGACAGCTAGTGTCTTTTTGAAATGTGCTTAAGTATTAAATGTGGGATTGTGAAGTCTGATAAAGTCAAATTCTAATGCAATGTCTTAATACTATATCCATTTTATGGACAATTTTATTCAAATCATTTGAAGAAGCCTCTGCTTGATGAAAAAGATTATGAAAAACCCTGGCAATGGATGACAGATGGCTGAAGTAGCAGCTAGATACACTGACATCAAATTCAGTGACAGGTACAGCTGCTTAAGCAAATAGTTCAAGATATCTGGAATTTGCAATATTGCTAGTAATTGATGTTAGTGTACAGAAAATTACTTTTTTTTTTTTTTTTAACTTTGTTGGTATCTGTATCTGCTAGATTCATTCCTGTTATGTTCAGACTTTTGTGGAACTTCTGAAGAATGCATTTTTTCTTAAAGAAATCATGCATTGAGCCTTCAGTAAAGCAGCCTGCAAGATGGATTAGAATAGGGTCTAGGACCACTACATCACCTTTACCTTAAAAAGCAATACTGGATTCTAAAGTAAAAATAGGGGTGCACTCAATAAGCAGCTGTTCAAAGGCTATTTAATCTTATTATCTTCAGAACAAACACAGATGATTGCACTGCAACTACTGCTGACTATATATAATGGCAATCTGCTTTGAGCACGAAAATGAACAAATCCTGCAAAATCTCTTTTGTATATTCAAAAGAAAGAGAGGACATGACAGTCTCCTATTTCCATAGCGGAAAGAATAGCACAAACCCTGGAATGAGAACAGTAGTCCTCAGGGGCTGAAAGATTTCTGTTTTGTTTGGGTTTTATTACCATGTAAAGACTGACACTCACAATTAGCCAGAATTTCCCAGAAATGAAAATGAAGCAGCAGCTGCATCACCATGGGATAAACTAAGCTATATTTTGCAGCATGAGTTAGACAGCCAACAAAAAGAAAGGGCAGAGCAACTGGGAAAGGTGATTTTGTAAGTTAGGTGACACCTAGAGAAGAGTGCCTGGTTATATAAAACTGTTAATGAGGTACTTGTGATTGTCTTTTTCTTTTTTTTTCCTTTTTTTTTTTTTTTTTTTGTCCTAAGAGTTTAACTTTATGTTTAAGCAAACAAACAGCAATTTAATAGTTGCCCTTGGATGACCCTTGGGCATGTTCAAAAACTTTCCCTTTTAATGTTTCTTTATGCCTGTTGTCTTTAGAGAGAATCTGAGGGAAAATTCTTTTTTCCTGTATCTTGGCTTCTATTCAGAATTCAAAGCGTAAAAGTAATAATGAAAAAAATCCTGGTGCTGTTGCCTTGGGGTGATGCTGTAGCCTCAAATAAATGGGGCCTCATTATCAAATTTGTTTTTTATTATTTATTAGTGTGAAAAGAACCAAAGTAATTTATGAATTATATGCAGATCCTAGCTAGCTAGCAAAAATTCAGACAAAGTAGACTAGCACTTTCACACAGTGTAATTTCACCATTTCTTGGCCACAAAACAATAGCTGATTATCCTCCTCAATCATCTTATTTTTACAGGGCAAGAATCAATGTTTACTGTCAGGTGTTTATGATCGCACACAGCATTGAAAAGATCACCGCTCCACCTCCAGCTTGGGCCCAACAGGCTCAAGCACGACACACTAATGTCAGAATTAGAATCCAAACTCAGTTCTTGGCTTTGGTCTTCGAGCTTGGCCTTCCGTAACAGGCTGGTGCATGTTTGGGACTGGACCAACTTGTTCTACCCTCAAACAACTCCCTGTAACCAAGCTGCTCATTGCCATGTGAAGAACCTTCCAGAGTGGCCTCCTGGGCTCACTCACTATGAGGAGGCATCACCAGGAGAAGCCTCCCTCCTGCTCCCATGGCGAGGCTGCCGCTGGGCTCTCACCGCGACGAGGGTCTACTCCGGTTCTTTGTAGTTGTCCCAGGGGAATACTATTAGAGAAAAGACTTCCTGAAAACTGTAAAGCGATTACTTCTACTACACTTGCTTACTCTATGAAGTTTGAGCAAATCAGAATTTATAGCAGGGAATGCTTTCAATGGCGCTGAGTTAACAGAGGAGCACGGTACTGGCAGAGTCCCTGCTTTTGGACAAAAGAAGATCAACAGCAGGTTGTCCCATGCACACACAGTGCAAGCTTGAGCCCAGCTTTAGAGAGATTGCACAGACATAAGCCATGTGCCATAAAAGCACTCATCAGATTAATTCAGTTACTTGAGGATAGCAGTCATTCAAAATTATTTTCAGTATTTTCAGGGTTTTAAATTATTCATTTTTTTGACTTGAACTTGTCTCCCATGTTCTTTGGGAGTTAAAGAGTTATACTTTTTATAAAGTTCTCACAATTGTTCTTGCCTTAGAGATTGGCATTGCTGAAGACTAGTCTAGATCTTAACATTTAAAGTCCAGCACCTCCTGAAATGACACTCACTCTCTTGCATTCCTGCAAGTCACTTACATTTCCAGTTATTGGGTATGCTGGTTTGGTAATCAGACTTGGAAAACAAATTGTATGAATAGGTACATAAATATCTTCACTGCCTTTTTTTTTGAGTTACGATACCCAGGAAAAATATGTCTGTGTTGATTTAAGAACATACCTTTTCATATTTTTTGAATTCACTTGGTGTCTAAATATTCTGTCCAAAACATTTCCTAATTTTCTTGACATATATTGAAATTTTTACATTATTTTTTCTAGATCCATCAACATTGTGAAATGCATATTACACTTTAAAGATACTACAGTGTCTTTTCTATTTTGTATGTAAAGGGAAGCCTCATTTTTAACTGCACTTTATCCATCATTATGAAAATTTGTAGAGAACAACTTGCTAACTCCTAAGTTTTTTTTTTCCTGGTATTTCTCGTTATCTCGTTTTTAATTCTAAGCTGTTACTTTTGCATTCTGTTTAAATTCACTAAATGTAATAATAACTTACAGCACTTTCAGAGACAGTTCACATGCGAGCTTTTAAAATAGTTTTGTATAATTTCTTACAGTGTTTAACACAAACTGAAGGGAAGATAATAGGTTTCCAATATTGAAAACCATCACTTTTTTTCATTTTCAGTTTGACTGTGTTGAGAAACTTGAGTCTTCAGTGGTATATTCTGAACAAAAATACAAACTGATGTTTTGTATTTAATTTTTACATTGTCTTTTAACATTGCTTGAGGAAAGTGAAAAATGGTTCCTTAAGCCTGTTACTATTCATCACTGTGCTAAAATACTGTTGAAGATCCTCTGTTGGCTCCAACACAGAAGACGTAAGACCATTTGAGTATATACTGCTATGACCTAAAGTCACTTGAACTGAAATCTTGCATTTATTCTGTAGGAATGGTAGGAACTACAATCCTAGGAAATATACTGATCTAATATTCTAATTGTCAACCTGAAAATAGGGATTTATCCTCCTTTTTAAAGAGGATCACTATCACTATCAAAGGTCACTTTAGATCACTATCAAAGGTCAGCTAAAGGAGAGTCAAATTTTTTAGTCCAAGACAAAAACCTTCTATTTTGTTGACCAAATACAACATTATGGATAGATTTTTTCTGAAAATGAAGTTAGTTTTATTGGACTAACTTTGTTAGAACCAAGGTGTAAAATATGCTCTCAACGGGGCTTACAAAGCAGGCTCAAAATGTTGCACTCACTCCTGTTTCCATTGATTAGACTTTTGATGCTAACTGAAGAGGGCTGGCAAACTCAAACCCTGTGAATTCATTCTAACTAAAACATTTTAAAATAATGTTTCTTGTTTGAATAGGTTTTTTTTTTTTTTCTATTACTTACTATGTTGAAGGTGTTTTTGCAAAGAGGCACTTTCTTTTTCTTTTAATTTCAGATTAATAGTATTTCAATTTCAGATTAATAGTATTAACAAAATAGTACAACATACAACTGTACCACTTCCATTACATTACCAGGAAAAAGAAACACTGATTTATAACCCAGTGATAACAGTGCAAGACGACAGCATTGCTGCTCTTGTCCCTGGCAGATACTTTTAATTAGCACCAAATTAAAACTATATTAGAAGGCTAATTGCTTCAGTGCAGTAAAGAAAGAAAAATGCTAGATTCATTTTTTTTTTTTCTTTTCTTCCCAGGATGTGCACGTATTTCAACATCCTATTAAAATAAAAATACAGAATGCTGATGCACAATTAATATATTAACAAATCATTTTCATAAAAAATATGAAAAGGCTTTATGATATTACAAGAAACATTTGCATATAACACTGTGAGAGCACATAAATAGTAGCTATATAAAAGTTAAATGATCAATTCTAACTAAGAAGCCCATTTTGATTATGAGAAAATAGCTATAAAATACTTGTCATACCATGTGGGATGCTACTCATTCTGACTAATTTATGCTTCTCAATTTCTCCCAAACTTTAGGCACATATAAGACATATATATTCACATATAGACACATATATTCCTAAAGCAGATTCATCTTATCTATCTGTCTTAAGCATATAAAACTTAACTGCCTTTTGGACTGAACAGTTTCTCCTGACTATGAATAGCCTAGATTTTGCTGGCTAACTTTCTGTTTAACATCTAAATTTAGATGAATAAATCTCATCTGAATTCAGAATGGGAGATATATTCCTTAAATATGCAAAACCTACTTACACAGTATTCTTGTAAACGCCAAGTGCAGTGTACATTATGCATATATCAGAGTACAGTAGAAGAATGAGAGTCCTGTGTTTGACACTGACAAATTTCTTAACCTTAGAAGAATCAATTAAGCCATATTTCTTAGATACACCTTTTCTACTGAACTTTAAACATGATATTTGGTGTTTACACAGACCTATGCTTGGTCTATAAATATGTAAGATACAACATTTTTGTATGCATTTGAAAAAGCAATGCTATTGCTTTGTATTTACCCACAGAATGTAGAGAATTTTCAGGGATGACCACCTCAGGCATACCAATATTTCTGTATATTGGTATCACTCAAGTTTATGCCTTAAAAATGGATTTTCCCTAGATGAGATAAAAATACCATAGGAGAGTCCATTAGTTTAAGAACAAAATTCATTCAGGACGAGAGATACAAAGTTCTGTTTGTGTGAAAACTTTGTTTTGGTGTAATGTCGCAAAATCAGTTCTAAATAATGTTAGAGCACAGGATGTTCTAGTTTGGGAAAATAAGTCCATGGGACTTCACATTTTTTAAAATTACAATAAGAAATTTGACAGCATTGGCTAGGGCTATTGACATAATGGTCTGACTTAAGAACAGAAGAAAATTATGTATGTTCTAGAGCTTACTTTCGTCCTTGCAGGGAGAGCTCCATTCCAGCAACTATATACAGCCAATATTGTATTGATTGCCACACAAAGGAGTAAGCTATCACAGCTCAGGTTCAGTGCTGTCACAGCTACCTTGCTACCTGTACAAAAACTACCTACCTGTGACTGCAACGTAGATGTATCATAGTGATTTCATAGACATTTCATAGATGAACTATGTTTGAAGTAGGAGTGTTTTAAAATATTATGGCTCAATATTTTACAAATGTCTTTCATGCAGAACTTGAGCTCTTTATTTTTGAGGAAAACACAAGACATATTCAAGAATAACACAATCATTTAAATGAAGATTTGTATCATATCATAAACTTCAGAGATCTAAGCCAAATAAATCAGAAGGTAATGGCTGTAACTTAGTCCTAATATTGACTAAATATTGTCCATCCAGTGGTTCAGGCTTAATATTTTTATGAAATATCACACATCTGATCCAAGAGAAGGAAGCATTTAAGTTTCACAGTGTTTGAAGTAAGAAGTATGAAAAGGTAGCAATGCTTTGATGAAACCGTGTTTGTGCAGAATGTATAAGAAGTTCATAAATAATACTTCATATACTTCAAAGTTTTATCACATGGCTATCACTACTGTCTATTTGGTGCACCAGTTCAGCTATCTACATTTTTGTCATTTGTCATTTACATGCATAAACATGCAACTAAATATCACCGCTATTCAAAAAACAAAATGAAAAGTCAGTGCATAGTAAAGAAGTTACTTGATCAGGATTTAAACATGCTTTTTCAACTTCTGTTGAATTTTCATTTCCTGAATCCTCCACACTGTGAAATACAAAGCCTTGAAATATTCTCCTCCCTAAATGAGTCTCATTAAGAACATGATTAATAGAGTAAAAACAACCCTGCAATACATTGCAAGGTTAGTTTGATCAATTGGTATAGCAAATACATCCTCCTAACCAATTTTATAGCCTGATAATAAAAAGAGAGACTTTTTTTTTTCTTTAAAATTATACAACGCAGCCTCACTGGATATCAGCCACAGAGATAACTCAGGTCAGTGCTCACGAAATGTCTCATCTGAATTAGCAGTAAGGACATTAACACCTCTGGCATACCCTCCCTCTACTTCACTTGGTCCTAACGTAAAAGAAAAACAATGCAAGTCCAAAGTCTGTAAACATCTCTTACTTCATATATGAACAATTTGAATGCCAAACACTTGCTTCTTGAAAGATAGGAAAATGTGTTTTCAGCCTAAAGGCTTTTTACTCTTCTCATGGTCTGCATGTTTCTTTGGAAGAGAAAGCTTTCCTCCTGTTGAGGCAAAACTGGATACATAACACCATATATCAAATAAAGGTATAATTAAACAGACAGAATGCCAGGAGCAATAGCTTAGCTGCTTAACCTGCTGTCAAGTTGTACTTTGCTACTTTCAAACTGCAGTAGTTACAAAACTGCTGAGGAAAACTGTATTACTCACCTAGGAGTGAATAATGTTTTCACTGTCCTTAGTTCTCATATGCCCATGCATCTTTTTTTTTTTTTTTTCCCTAGCCCTAGTTTTCCAATTCAACTTTCCCTTTTTACTAGTCTTTTATAAACGCATACCCTCTCAGGCAATGGATTTAGCTGATTTACACAGTGTTACACCAAAGGGGAAGAAATGTCTATGTCCCCAGAGCTGCCACACTTTTAATCAAATATAGCTCATAAATCACATTTACAACTTTCAGAGCTCAATCAATAGGATACTTTATAGTCTATAACAAAATTATCTGGAAAGAAGTAGAAGTAAAAGAGGGATGTTTGTGAGGGACCACACACATCTAGGCTCTACCTTGTCTACCTTTGGGGATTAACCTGCCAATTTTAACACTGAGTGATCTGTCCCAGAACTCTAATGCATTTATAAGGAACGTATAGTTGCCTGATAATGAAGCATTCCAGGAGGCCATAATCAATAGTACTAAAGCACAACAAGTTTCCTGTTCTGCTTTGCCCTAGTTTAGGGACAATTATTAATACTTTTCTCACTAAACTTCAGTTAGAGACTTTTGTTCTCATGGGCAAAATTTTCATGGCTTTGCTAACTCCAAACTATTAAATTTCTCTGAAACTCTAAGTAAATCATAGAATACCAGAGACTTCTCAGTGCTAATTTAGTTACATATCTTCCTGAACTTCAGTTCATATCCAATAGAGGCAATTTCTCATCAGATGTTTAATTTGTATACATAATGCTGCACAGTCTCCTTCTATAAAATGTAATAAAAAATGTTGCATTATGTAATGAATACAAGTTGCTATTTGCACAATATTCAATCTAGGACTAATATACACCAGCCAATATCAAATTCCATAAAGTAAGTCAAAATACCCACCTACCTTTAATGAAATATAGCTACCTATAGCTAAAGAAATAACTTTTTCATCATTTCTGAAGTATGAAACAGAAAATGAGAACTTAATCATCTCATATTGAGTGTACTCCAAAAGCTGTTGTTTACACATATATTCTATTAATACATATGCACTATATGCATTTTGTGTAATTTTTTTTTTCCCATACAAAAGGCACCATGATAATTCTTAAATTTTCTGCTAAGAGTAGAGGGGCAAAAAGCGAGGCAAAAAGCATTGTTTTGCAGTTTTCCCCCAAATGCAGAATCCTAAAAATAAAAGGACTTGAAAAAACAGATGCAGAATGTTTACTCAAAAAACACGCATAGATCTAGTGTCTCAAATAATTCAATTACTTCCCATTTCCTTCCAAGCTGTCATAAATAGAATTCATATGTGGGCAATGGCACCAAAAAAGGTGAACTGGTGCTCATCTTAAGGAAGTAAGGCCTCTTTGAATACAGCAGCCTTCATAAAGGTGTAAGTGGGTGCCCTGCAGCTGTTGTATAAATAGGAGAATTGCATATACATTTCAGTAATACAAAGGAGCTTTGGCTAAGTGATCTCTGAGTGATCTACTATTTAATAGCAAGTTGTCATTCAGATGAAAATCATCTTAGCAGACTGAGTTAAGACAGCTTTGCCTTTTGTTGTTTTTGAGACATCTGCCGGAAGTATTGGCAGAGATGTGAATGATTTAATTTTCTGAAGACAGAAGCCTGCAGCACACTAAACACTGAATACGTGAGAGCTGTTACCAACACCCACACAATAGGTATTGCACTATTCTATCTATTCATTTTATTCTAAAAAGAATAAAGATTAGAAAATAGAAATGATACATTACGATTGGTCATTAAAATGTGTCTATCTCCATTATCATTTTCAACAACTTCACATGGAATTTGTATAGACAGTGTAAATACAGGAGACAAGACAAGTCTGTTGCAGCTCACATGTCTGCTCTCCTGCTAAGCCTAGATAAACTTTACTGGTATGTCCACTAGGCATCATGTTGCCACTGACTTAAATTCTGTTATCCAAGAATAATAAATGAAGATCCCAGATGTGATTGGTTCTTTAATGTGACCGGTTCTTTAATGGGTTGAAACAACATTTTAATAGACACTTTAATTGAACCTTACAATAATTTTACTTTAAAGGAGGCAGGAAAAAAGTTGCTTGACACAAGAAGTGTACATGACAGCTGCCGAATAAGTCTTGACCAATTTTAATGTCAAATTCCTATATTTCTGTTATAATAGACTCTCTAGGATGAAGGATGCCAAAGTCTCACTGCTATCACAGACCTCCTAGGATTTCTCCATTACTAGCAAGAAAAATATCCCTTGTATTTCAGGTCCTATGGATCTGTTACAAAGGTAAGTAGCCCTGTTTTGTGAAGTCTTCCCTACTGCATATAAGTTTTTCCAAGGAAATGCTTATCCAGCATTGCTGAGCCAGCAGCCATGGTGTGACGATAAAGGCCGTCTGCTCATTTATAAAGCTTCTTTATTTTTGTGAAGAGATTTAAATGGAATCGTTGGATGTGGAGAAAGGAAACTGCAAGAATTTGAACTCTAGAGACTACCAGGTTGAGTCCTGCTTGACATCCACATTAGGAACCAATCAAAGCCTAAATATAAATACTTATCTGAAGCTAAGGGCAAGTCTGTAAAGATATTTTGTTGTATAGAGCCTTTGATTTCCCATTTCTGATATGAGGGGGAAATACCTGCTCAGGCTTTCTGTTACGGTGTTCTGCAGAGCAGGCAGGTGAGCTGTTGTAAATATGATTTGGTATTGGGTAGTCTGCTGATGATAGCTTCCAGATACAGTCTGTTCTTACAGATGAAGAACATGGCAGAGAGTAAAACTGCCTCATTTATCTATTTTCATAACCAGAATCATCTAGCATACAGCTGGATATGAAAGTGTTGGCAGCAACGTCTTTCTGTTATTCCAGGGACAGCCTTTGGCTGGGCATTCAGACACCTGTCTACATCATCTTGTGCACAAAAACACTTATTAATTCAATTTCTGTTCAAAGTTGGTAGGGCATGTATCAGAGCTAGTCTAAAAGGCAGGCAGTTGAACTAATACATGCAGATGCTAATAATTATTCCAAATGTGTGAATTCCCCTGCTAATAAATTCACATTACTTCACAAGCTCTTCCAAAACTAGGGATTTTTGAAAGTTTCAGCCTGACCATCTGTCACTGATCATGCAGATATGCCTAGACTGGTGGAAACATGCAGCAGCTGGTCAAAATATAATTTCAATGGTCTATAATGGCAGTATAATCTGAAATATGATAACATAATCAAGAAATAGGCATACATTCTATCAAGGCAAGAAGCGTCTGGATTTTCCTCCAAATGTAAGATTCTTATGTCTGTTCCAAAGCATGGAAACCCTGAACTGGAAAGATTTACCTCAAGAAAAATCACAGTTTCAAAGTCTCACTCAATCTCAGTTATCATGATGCAGTTTTCCCAACAAGATGACTGACAGTATCCTGGTTAAAAGATGTTTTCTCTCATATCAACTAACAGTTAAGTAGTTGTGCCTAAAGATAGGTTTTTTAAATTATGTGTGACTGATCCCATTAAAACGTAGGGAAATTGCCTTAATGTAATCACTAGACTGACAGACATTTTTATTAATAACAGATAGGATTCATGGCCAAGAATGAATTATATCTACTTGGTGCACATTCATAAGATGTGTTATCCACATATTGATCCAAAGAGGACAATCATACAAAACTTCAGTTTGCACGTTAATATATTAAGTTTTCAAATCCCAGAGAAGTTAAAACTTTCCCTGGAGGAAGAAAATTTTCTGCTGGGCTAAGAAAGAAATACTCACATTAACAATACTAGGTTTGTATCACCAAGCACTCCCATCAGAATGAATTTGTACTGAATTAAGGATGGTTGGTCTGACCTATGAAAACACAGGCTCTTTCTGGAAGATATGCCAATATTTAGCAGAAAAAAAAAAAAAAAAAAAACTCATTTTGGGAACTCCTTTTCTGGCGCATGATGTCTATCAGACACATTCCACTATTTAATGTATGAAATCTGAAATTATAGTGGCTGCTAATTCAGCTGAGCCTCATGCCCTTGATGATTTATATTAGGCTTTGAAAGCAGTGGATCCGAATTGTGAGAAATCCCAAGATTAGAAAAGGAAGCAAGTAAGTACCTCCCCGAGGCAGTCACGGAAGCCTTACAAGTCACGTGGCTGAAGCATGCAAGAGTGAATTATCACCTGGCAAGCAGCTTCCCTTCATAATGCTGCCCCAGAGACTACACAGGAGCGTGCAGCAAGATGAACAGTGAGAGAAGAGCAGTCCAAGATCATACGGTTGTGCCTGGGGCGATGCCAGGAACAGAGGAGAGCCTGACACCTTCTCTCCTGTGACGCCTCACAGCCACAGTTTCTCTGTGATGCACTGAACTTGTCTGACGAGGAGGAGAAAAGGAAAAAAGGGCTATGTCAGAAACTTCATGGAAAACAAGTTTCTTGCAGAGTGTGCATGAGGCTACCGAGGTGCCCTGCAGCACGTTCCCTAACCTGCTCCCTGGAACAGGCTTTTGCTCCAATAAATTACTGTGGGGCTCTTTTCACTTGCTTATCTGTCTGTTCTGGTACAGGCAGTACACTGGCATTCTTTGGTTTGTGAAGTCTGTTTTACTTTCTTTCAGTATATTTGTCTTTGTTATATTTTCTTTGGAACTGAGCACTGCAAGTGCCTCTTCTATTGTTACCATAAAACGACTCGATACTGGGCTCCACAGAAGCAATTCTACAAAGCTCTGTGACATCAACTTTCTGCAAAACTTTTCTCTTTCAAGTGTTAAACTCTCTGGACACCTCTCCTTGTTCCACCTTGATAAGTTTCTTTTTTTTTTTTTCCCCTTTTTTTTTTCTCTGCCACCTTTAATTCAGCTTTATAATCCACTGTAGAAACCTAAGAAAACCATTTTTAATTACAAGCCTTGTATAATTCTACTGCTTTCTTATCGGAGTGATTTAGGCCTTCTCTGCATTATATTTATTTATTATTTTTCCTCGCTAAATCCTTTCCCCATTTGAGTTATTCCAGTGCTTGATCTGATGTGATATATGCAGAGCACCAAGTTAAACTGGGTAGCAAATTCTTTTCCCTGGCACATCATGTATGTGACAGTCCAGTGGCCACAAGGCAATGAAAGTAAACAGCAAGTTGCTGCAGATTTCTTGAGAAGAGTTTATGGAACCAGCATAAAAACACCAAGCACATGTCACAGGTTTTGTGCTTAAAGATAGGACAAGTAATGTATGGTAATTCTTAACTAAATTGTAACATTGCTACTTGTATCTAGTTTCTGAAATTTCTCTTTGATAGAAGTGAGGTTATTTAGCTTTATATTCAAATTCTCTAATACTTTCCCATCAGGTGACCAATATATTAGCAAAATTTCAACCCCAAAGCTCTATTAAACTTTCACCTTCACCATGTTCTAATAATTCTTAGGGTTGCAGTGGCTCCTAATGCAGTTGAGAACCACGTCCTCTATATTATTATGCTAGCTTTGGAAAGTGGCTGTTATGATTTATCAGGCATCCCATGATTACAAAAGGAAGTAAACAGAATCCCTCACAGCACAAGGGAGTGTGGTGCTGTGGAACACTTACTCTTTCTACTCTGCGTATGCTTTTGTCCAAAATCACTGGAGGTGGAAAAGGAAACAATATTTACATTTCCAAACATTATGAAGATACTTGAAGGTTAAGCTTTCTGTAGATTTTGTTTTCATCTTTTTTTTTGAGAATTGATTCAGCAGTTGTACAGCCATAACTTCAACCAACTGCAAAGTTTTCTGTGTTCTCCAAAGAAGAGATTATAGCCTTTGAATTATAACACAGAAAAGATGAATAGGAACAACAAAGATAAAGCTTTTTTATTAAAAAAGAACATTCATAGCTCAGTGATGAAAACTGGGAAATTCTCCTTTTAAAAGTTATTATCACCATTATTTATAAATAACCGAAAAGCATACTAAATGTGTGCAGACAGCATAAAAAAGCAATGGGTAAATCAAGCAAGTAGTTTACATAGAAATATGTTTCCCCTGGGCATTTACTAAAAAACATCAGCAATAAAGAACCTCAGTTTCACTTTGCACCTATGCTTTTTTATGTCTTACATGCATATTCACAGTATCATATAACCAGTTTATTACTATTAGGAAAACAAATTCAGAAAAAAAACCTAAAAGATTACATCAATATTACAAAGTCTTAAACTTAATGTTAAAAAAGAAAGGAAGAAACAATGTTGATCAGGAACAGTAAAAAGCATTTAAAAAATCAATAAGGACATGACTTTTAACGGCATTTCACAGTATTCCTGTGGAAACACAGACCGTTAGCATTTTTCTCCTTCTCCATTTCAGGGCAGGGAGACACTGTTTGATGATGTCCTCTACTGAAGATTCATATACCCATACCAAATGTAAAGGACAATGACACTTTTTTTTTTTTTTCCCACACCCAGAAGAACACCTTTTAAAGCAGAGAATGGAAATATCCATGTTAGGAGCAAAAAAATCATGTCACAGATAAACAAAGATAAGCCTTACTGAATATCATGAGTAAGCCTCACCACTCTTCATAATGAATAAAGTTAGAATCCTACATATTTCTACATTGTTTATCAGTAAAATAAGAAAGATTTCAGCAACAAAATTGTATTGATCTACAATTTCTGAAACTGTAACAACTCAGCAAGTTCTCAGTGTGTCACTAACAGAGACAAGGGAATGAAGGATATATCTGTTGGAAATGGCAGAAAATGCATGATGCTTTCGCAGAGATAACAGAAAATGCTGCTAAATGTAGGAACTAGTCAGGTCTCTGCTGAAAGTATACTGGGATTAAAAAGTCTGACTCAGAAGATGACTTCTGCCCTGGAACAAGATGATCACACCATGAGCTGTAACAACTTGTCCAAATGCCAAGTGTAAAATACTAATTTTCTCCTTCAGATAGTTCTGAGGTTTTTACTTGCATATTCTGCATCCTAGATTTTTTTTCATCTTTCCTCTTGTAAAATCCTACACCCTAGGTTAATGCAATGATTAATGCAAGGCTGAATCCCCACAGCAGTTTCCCAAAGTACTTGGAGGGAGGGTGTGTAGGGGCCTGGCAGAGTTGCCTAAGCACCGAGACAGATGGATTTGTTAGTGCTCTGCTCTGGAGCAAGGCTGCCTATTCTCTCTGCCTGCCCTTGCCCCGTCTCGCCTCTTCCCTGGTCTGTTCAGTTCTTTGCTCCAGCCATAATTATTTCATCATAGACTCTCCCTGGGCCATAAAGTTTGATCTTCTTCTGTAAATAGCACTCTATTTCTTCTCATCCTCCATTCACTTCTCTTAAATTCATGTAGTTAATGAAATTGCATGGGAAAAACAACGGGTATTTGCCGTGACTCAAACCTTTTAAAGCCTCGTGCACCATTTCTACAAATGCTGGATTTACAATGAAGATAAAAACAAGATAAGACTCCTGTTCTTACCAGTGAGTGCCTTGTCTGAAGGAGAGTGGAGGATTGGTCCTGCTCACATGTCATTACATATTTCCCACTTGTAGCCTATGAAAATTCCAGCCAAATGAATCAGCTATGAAAATCAGCTAAAGAAGACACAATCTTTCGGCAAGCCTCTCAAATCTGTGATCAGGAAATTTGTAATGTACATACCATATCAGCCAAGTCACTGTGCTTTTGACATTGTTTTAAAAGATTCATAACCATATAGGAGGAATTTTCAAACTTTTTTTTTTTTTTTTGTTTTACAACTTGATTTTATTTTGAGAGGCCTATTTAGAGTGGATATAATATTCTCTTTTCCTCATGTGGGAAGCTAATGGTTTTCTATTTCTTTGACATTTCCTAGCATGGTCAATTCCTGCTTGCCTTTATTTTCTTAGCCTTGTTTCTCATATTTTCTGTATTTTTCATTGAATTCAAAGTGCAAGGGATCTCTTATTATTTATTTATATTGGAAAACTGTTATTTTTCCTGTTATAAGGCTAAAAAAATTCATTAAGAGAGAGAATTCTTGGTACAGGGTAATGCAGTTCACTTAATGAAGCCATTTTCACTTATGCAGTATCCTGCCTTAAATATTAGTTGAGCATAGAGTAGGAATATGATAAGAATCTGGATTCCCGTTTGGACGATGTCTCAGCTCTTTGCTATGTTTGATGACGACAACTACACGTGCTTCCACTCCACATGGAACTTAACTACACATATGTAAAATGTACTTTAATATGTTACTAGAATTTTAATCTTTCTTAAGCAAGAATTTCTTGGGTTATGAGTAGCTAAACTATTTTTGCTATAAAATGACCTATAACAGCACAAAATGTTTCTTAAAAAAATGATTACAATGCTGGAAAGAAAAAAGTAGCACTATATATTATTTAAGAGAAGCCTCAAATTGTGTTTTTCTTCCTTCCGTTGTAGGTTTATTTTTACTTTACTTTTTCCATTGTAGGTTACCTTCAGTACTTCATACTACCTTATACTGCAATTTTCCTACCCTGAAACAATAGTCTAAGATATTATGCAAACACCAATATCCCATGAAAATGCATAAAAGGCACACCAAGTGTTCTTAATTAGAAATAACCTGCAGTCTCACGCTTGACCCAGATTTTTATGCTTTGGACAGGAAACTCCCTGTTGTCCCTGTCAGCTGCTCCATCTGTAGTTGCCATTGGCCATGCAGATGCCATTGCATTTGGGTGCCACTTTGCAACCAAAGTGGGTGCTCCCAGAGCATCTCAAAGGCTCCTCATGTGGGGAGGTGTCACAGAGAGCTTTGCCCATCCATGTGTCCCAGTAAAGTCCTAGAGGAGCCTGATGTGAACTTCACCCAGTCCTCAAACAGCAGCTCTGGAGGATGATCTAGAAATGGATCAACAGTTGCAGGCCTCTGAATCTGGCAATGCAACAGCCCCTCCATTTCTCATCCAGCGGTCTTGAAATCAAAATATCAATAGAACACAATGTACAACTACCTTAATTCAGATTTCATTGGTAAAAGGCACAACCAGCTACTGTTTATTCAATGCTGTAAAAGCAAAGTCAGTCTTCTGCATCACTTCCTTACAGGCTATGTAATAAAACTCAGAGATTATTTACCTCCCCTGCTTTATGTCATGGTATTTCCTGTGGAAGAAGGCAAATGAGCCACTCTCAGAAAATAAGAAAGTGGTTATTTGCTATGTAGCCTGGGGACATATGTAACATTTCCACAGATGACTTAATTATCAGCAAATTAACATGAATAGAACAAATGGCAGCAATTCAGGTGTTACTGAAAAAAAAGGTGTTTCCAGAAAAAGCCATAAATGGAGTACTAGAGGAACAAGGAAAGGCAATTACCAGTCACTTATGCAACAATGCTTATCTTACTTCAAATGAAAAATGACTGAGAGAGCTGGGAAATTAGCAGCTGAATAAGCCACATGCTTTAGAAAAAAAAAAATTATACCAGTATTTTCAAATATAAAACGAAATGAAGAAAGCTTGTTCTCCACAAATTGTAAACTTATAATTATTTCAATTTTCACTTATCTGTTCTTGTCTAAAATGGTGTTTGTTATCCAGAGTCTTTCAATTCACCTAAAGATTACCATTTAAAGAAAATCTTGATTTACATAAAAGAGTGAATTTGATGCCTAATGCTAAAAATGTCCAAATTCCACAGGAACCAAAAGGCTGAAAAGGCCCTTATGGACATAAGAAGGAGAACAGGTTTCTAGGTTTCTACTGCTTTTATCTACTCCTTTTTCCAGGTGAAAAATAATAATAATAAAAAAAGAGAACAACATGAAAACATCTAGAAAGTCAGCAACATATAACAACGTAAAACAGCTATCTCATTTTTATAAAAGACAAATCAAAAAATAAGAAATCCTATTGTAAAACAATGCTTACTAACTCCAAATACTCACTAGAGGTAAATGGGGGTGAACACAGACTGGACAAGCAGAACATGCTAGCAAACTGATGACTACATAAAATATTTCTATACTTATTTAAAACTGTTTTCACAGCAAATTTTTGAGGCAACTAATGTCCAACAGACTCTATAATATCCTTTCCCAAGCAATGATGTTAATTTTAAATAATCAGACTTGTGAAATATATACACCTACTGTCTGCTCAGCAACAGAACAAACCAAATAATAGCTCTTCTGAAAGTCACAATTTGAGGGTAGCTGACCACAGCTGCAATGATAAGTAGCTTAACACTGGTTATTAGAATTGATTTGTTCTTTAGAAAACAAAACAAAAAACTTCATCTCAGCGAACTCTGTTCTTATCTTCCGTATCTTCCATCTAGATATAACCAAGTTGTATCTAAAGCTGTCATTTAATCAAACTTTAAATCCGCTTTTAATCAAGAAACAAGAAACACAGAAAAATTCTATATTGATTTACAATTTCACCAAGTGTTCAAGAAGTATTTGAGATGTCACTATGTGAGTCACTACGTAAATGAACAAACTAAGAATAGGACAGGTACCAGTTCAGAATCTGATCTAGCAGAGTATCTGCTTAACACTAAACACAAATCACACAGATTTCTTTTACAATCTAGACACTGAATACATTTAAAGCTTAAATGATCCATGGTATTGGAGGCGTAAATTCTAAATCATATGGAAATATATTATTAAATTATGCTAACTCAGTTAAATTGACACATCCTGTTAAGGTGGTAAAATTCTGCAAAAGAGTTCCAATATTCTCCGAAACAGGAGGACAGAAGAAGGATTAGTCCAAAACTGTTTCACCACTTCCCTCTGAATCCAGCTGCTTTTCCCTCATAATGTTGATTGCCTTCAATTTCAAAAACACTTCAGCAAGTTAACTCACTACAAATAAAGACTATTTTTTCTTCTTCTACTCTGGCCTTTCCATACTACATTTTTCCAGGAACTGGGATTATGCAGTAGCTGGTCCATCACCTTGGCTAAATTCTTGGCATTGCATGTTTCTTCCAAGGGCTCACAGGCCAAAAATGTTCCATGGTCTATTTTTCTATAAATTAGTATGCTTCTGTATCATGAAAACAACCTTATTTCCCCACATTTTTTTTTTCTTGCCACCCGTTATTCAAAGACATGCTACATGTTTCCAAGCAAGCAAAGCCAATGCACATTTAGAGGAATGAGTTCAATAACATTAATATCCATTTCTATTTTTTTTGTTAAACAAACTTCTGAAACATATTTCTGACTGGGCAATCTATGATGTGTAGCAAAATGTAACTGGAGCAAGAAACTTTACTGAACTTGTTGTCTTTGAACTGGTTGTCTCACACTGTCCATCTGCCACATCTACTGTGTGGAACTGGCGAGGTAATTGTGTGTACTGCAACTGTGTGTAGAAGATTGCACTGTGGTAATCTTCTTTCCAAAGGTGGAAAGAAGAAGATGAAAGGTAAAAATAGAGAAAAAGTCTTTGTTAGAGATTCAGGAAAGAAGAGTATATCCTTCCTGGTTACATTTCTTCTATAGGTCAATTCATCTCAGAAGAAAGAAATAAAAAAATATGGTGTGGGGAGGTTTGTGGGAGGATAATGGAGGATATTTAAATAATGACAATAAAAATGCCCAAAGAATTAAAATTCCATGAAATAAGAATGGAATACATGTTAAAGAAAATATTTTTTCTGGACTACAGCAAGACAGAAAGCGGTTCAAATAAAAACCTCCCTCTAAATGAAACCAGTTACCTTTACACTGAGAATTTTGGGGAAATAAACTGAATTTATTATTTGCAGTATTTTTTTTTTTCAATACCCAGGTCTTTAGGACTGGCTCCTGACTGCTGTAATAGCAGTAGTGCTGTAATAGCATTAATAATGCCTATATTGCTAATCTTGAAAAAATATGAGAAATATCTGTTCCAGGAAATTGGGATGAGGACAGCATAATTTCTCTCTCCCATTCTTGTTTTGAAAAGACTTAAATAAAAATGTCCTCTCTGCAGCTACAGGCATAGTAGCTTCATAACACAGAATACTGCCAATATACAAAATAGAAGAAAAAGAGCTAGAAAATGTAAGTGTTCTTGTGGGGAACATTATCTCTTCCAATTCCCAACATCTTTCTGACAGTTTCTTACTTGGTATCTTTTCACACAAGAGATTAAGCAAGATCTTATTAAAATTTTCATTCTGGTTAGTTATCAGTCAAAGTTCACTGCTAAATTTGATTAATGAATGTTTAATGGAGAGGAAAGAATAGCTCTCATATATAAATTGTGACAAATGCTCAAAGACACAAACTTTTGCAGTTAGAAGCTCCAAGACTAATTTCACTTACTTATTTAAAATATAATTATATATACAAAATATGCTAGAAAAATGGGAAACCCTATCTTCAAACATTGATTGAGATCACATTAATCTGTCTCTAACTTCAAGTGGATCCCTCAAGGGATGAAGTATCTGAGACATCTTTTCCCAAATACAGTTCAGCATTTGATTTCAGTGACTCTAAACTTTATACTAAAGATGATCAAAGAGACAAAGATTGAGTGGGGAAATTTATCCTTTTTTTTGTGAGAAAAGAGACATATTGCTAAAACAGGTATATTTATACAAGGAGGCTGTTTTTTCCCAACTTCTTTAAAAAAAGTTATAAACTTAATTAATAAGCTAAAAAGTTACTAAGTAATCTAAATCAAAGAGAAGTCTAATCTATACTTTTCAAAGTAAGAGTTAATCTACAGACTGTCGCAGGCATATTTATAATACCCAAGTAGAAAGGATTAATATTAGCAGAGCCTTCATAATTTTGCTCTTCATCTGGATCAGAAATAATGGTCTGCTCACTGCCAGTGTGCTCACTACCAGGACACACTGATTCTCCAATTAAAAGACACTGGCAATGTCCTCAGGACAGGCCAGACGTCCTGCAGTACAAATTGCACAAATCATTTCTGTTCGTCCTGGTTCCTCACATCTGCCTTATCAGTTGGAAAACTTGTAAATTTGAAGAGGAGTAAGAGGACGTGCACCAGGATTGAATCCTTTCAAATATGATGTTGAATGACTAAGCATAGCATAAGCCTGAAATGAAGAAGTATTCACAAGGAAGTTCTGTAGCAGTATTATTTTTGCCTGTTTCTGTTAAGAATGATGAAAGATTTTGAAAAGTTTCTGCTCTCAAAACTTGCAGCCTCACATGAGAAAACAAATTGCTTGTTTTACTTTGTTTTACTACCATGTAAAACAGTCCCTTAAACCAAGCTGTGTGCATGTCTGTGTATGCAAATACACTGTGGGGGTGCTCAGTATCATCATTAAACCTCATGGTCAAATGACAGAAAATCAAGTGAAGGTATCTCATACCTTGTTCCTTTTCAAAGGGAGGAACAGAGTCCAAAGCACATGATGTGAGGTGCAATATGCCGCAGTGGACAGTACTATGATGTCCACTGACTACTTTGCTTCCTTTGCTCAATTCCCTTCTGATAGTCACAAGAGTTTAAAAAAAAATATATGAAATACGGACATTTTAATTTAGTCATAAAGAGAACTTCTCACTGAAATTACAAAGAGAGAGAACTGTTTTGTTTCTGCGGAGCACCCAGAAGGCCACATTTATGTTTTCCAATCCTAGATCTGGATCTAGTTCCTCCTCACATGGAGATGGATCTTCTTGTGTTGCAACTTACACCCATTTCCCCTTGTTCTGTCACTGTCCATCACTGAGAAGAGTTTAGCCTCCTCTTCCCTACATTGACCCTTCATGTACTTATAAATATTAATCAGATCCCCTCTCAGCCTTCTCTTCTCCAGGCAAAACAGGCCCAACTCACTCAGTCTCTCCTTGTATGAGAGATGTTCCATTCCCTTAATCATCTTTGTTGCCCTATCATCTCACTTTCACACAGAACTGCAACATGAACTCGATGACCTCTGAGGTCCCTTCCAACCTTGGGCATTCTATGATTCTATGATTCTATGAAATTGATGGGAGTTTCTAGTAATAGTGAAAAACTATGCTTATTTCATATATCTTCATTATACACAAAAGTTTCTTTTATAATGGAGAACTACCATGATAGCTCTTCCAGAACAGTTATACAGGGCTTTTGCAGCAGATCTAGTTCTGGGAAGAGGTAGGTAAAAATAATTGAAAGGCCCATAAAACCAGGCAGTTCTGCAAGCAGAAAACACATATTGGAACCAGAAAGTCCAAGCAATTATGCAGGACCACAAACACAAAAAATAATCTGTCAGCGCACAAGTTTGAAAAATCAGTGCTGGACTAAGTTGGGAGTTTGCTCCCAAGAACCGAGGGCTATCTCCTTTCAGGAGCCAGATTAAATTGCTTAAAATAAGCTTATACCTAAGAAATCCAAATCCAGTACAACGCGTAACACAAATACAAGATGGCATGTGCCAACAAGTTGTAGTCCGAGCCTCAGTAGGGAAAAGTGATGATTATTTCACATGCCAGCAGTTACAGATCAGTTCACGGACCTCTGTCTTTTCTCGTCATCTCTGTATTCATTCATGAATAGGCTGATTTTGAGAAGCCTCTACATAGCATTTTATGATGCATGCTACTAAATTTTCTAAGTGATTTAAATATTTAAATTTACGATCAGAAAATAAAATATTATCAGGCTCAATTAAAAAATTCTGCATCTAGAAAAACTCTTACCAACTATCCTGCTATTTAGTAATAAAATGAAACACATAATATAGTCATGATCCTGAGAGCTGACAAACTATCTTCAATGTTTTCTCCTTTATCATTATATAATTCATATTATTTCTATTGCTTTAATCTGCCATTTCATATTTTTTGGGGGAGTAAATAACTGAATAGTTTATTTATTTCCTCTAGCACCTGCCACATCTTACTTGCTACTGCACTGTTCAAAGAAAACTGTTCTGTTGATTTCTGCAGCTCTAGGTCTAATCAAGAAACTGAGGTAGGTCTGAAGCTGTTGGGTGTTTACCGACAGGAACTGTATAAATTGTATAAACCTGGTGGCCGACAGCTGGGCAAGGAGGAAGAACACTGAAAGGCCAAAACAGCAGAGGTTAATGTTGCCTGTTGTCAAGCTTTGTTTCATCTATTCCCATGTGAACATCTCGGAATTAATCCAGTGGTAAAAATTCTCTGATCCATCAATCACGCAATTAAAATTGTCTGCTTAAGCTTATCAGACAAAGTCCATCACTGTTCACTTATGCCTGTATCTCTAGCATACATCTGCATAGATAACGGCATTTTGACCCATTACATTTAAACAGAAAAACTACTATTTACATATACAATTTTTTTATGCTGCTGTTCAACTGCACTTTGATTTCTGATAAGAATCTCTTACTACAAGTCCAAATCCAGGAGGTGACAAAACACTTTATTTTCCTCAGCTGTCACACTGTACCCCACAACAGTAAAATACTAAGCTGTGTTAAAAGGTTACATTTACTATGCATGTGTAGTCCTGTATCAAAATGTGAGATTACATCCATGAGTGAAAGTGCAGTGAAGAATGTTAAAACTATTTAGATAAGTTCTTTTTGCATTATTCACAAAAACAGTACTTCTGTTGAATTTCTACTGCACCAAATAAACCATATGGGAATGGTTAGTTATTTCCTACATACAACCTTAAATTTGGTAATGTGGAAATCAGTATCATCAACAGCCAACACCCCAAGTTATTTAATTTCTAGATAAACTTTTGTTTATTCTTAACTGTTAGAGTTCCTTCTTCATTTTTGAAGCCATCCTCTAAAAAACATTGTAAGCCTGAAGGGAGAACTCATGCTGCCATTTGATCTCACCGTTTCTGTTAAATCTAGGCCAAAAGCTAGAGAGATAAATTGAAATCTTTACATACATAAACACATTTTGTAGAAATGCAATAGGCTCCTAATGAGTTTAGATGCTGTCTCTGGTTTATAACATCAAATTATTACTAAAGTTTGCACATATCCCTGAATAACTTCTGTTCACAGAGTTCTACCAAGGTTAGGAGACATTTGAGGGAGGATAAGATGGGAAAAAGAAGACTTGTATTCTGGAAAATTCTGGAAAAATTGTATTCTGGGGAAAAAAAAAAAGAAAGAGAAAAAAAAGGATATGAGGCAACAATATGTTATTGGCTTTTCTGAGTACATCAAACTGAGAGGTGTGGAAATGAAATCAACAAGTGCATGACTGCACTTGCCCATTCACACCTCTATATATGATTCCCACTTCCTCATATGTAGCCCAACAAGGCTACAGATTTGTTTATAAACATATATATATATATATGCACACATAAGGATCAATATATTATATATTATTATAAGGATCAATAGATTTATGACCTACTACAGACATGAGTTTATATACTTCCAAATATGACTGAAATCTGTATCTCACAGAATCTGGGCCAACTACATTTATTTCCCAAAATAAATAAAGGCAATATATGGTCCCTGCTGAATGATATTAGTCAACAAAAAACACAAGAAATGGGACTAATTTCTAGAAAAGCCAAAAGTAAAAAAGCCTTTAATGTTCAGAATTATTTTATCAAATATTAATCAATCAAGAATTCAACTAGCGTGTCTCAGGGAAGAAGTGCAGCAAAATCTCCAGGCAGGACTCTTAAGAGATAAATGTCTGTAACAGCCTCCAATTTTATTGCTGGTTTTGCAGCTTTGGGGAAGGAACTGACCTTTAAATAATGTACAGAATATACATAGGCAACACATCAAATTCAACAGATGATATCCTAATTTTAACATATGGCATTTTAATAGTCTTTTATTGAACGGTTTATAAAACTTTTACAGAATAATAAAAACTTTGGATACTTTAAAAATGTTAATCCTATAATTAATAGTCATAGACATACTTTCTTTGCATGTGCAAGACAGTGATATTCAAACCTATCACTATGAACTTTACAGTAATAGACAACCATCTGCTTTCATGCTAAACCAGAAAGAGGTTCTTTTTCCACTCATGTAGGGAGGGATATCACAATGAAGCTGATAAAAGAGCTTAGCTAATACAGAATTATTTCATGGAAGAAAGAAGGAATATATTTCATATTAAAATCAAATTTCACTTATACAAAAGGCCAAATAAAGTATAGCTCAGAATACACTGTTTAATTATGTCTTTCTGGGTTATCCTTTACTGTACTGCCTATCTATACAGATTCTTGCCTTCTGTTGAAAGGATGACCTAGCACTCACTGCTGTACTAGCAATAAATACTAGATTTACACTAGCAATTTTTCTGTGTCTTATTTAAAGGAAAACCTATAGAAGCTCCTCATTTTCAGACAACTTTGTTAGGTAATAATAAAATTGAAAGTACTGGAAGTAGTGTTTTTAAAGGGAATTAAGGCCTCAGATGGCTGCATACATATAGACTAAAACCTCTGTTTGTATACATCAGCATAAAACCAGTGACGGTATCTCCAGTCTGACTTCATTGCAGAGACATTGATTTATCTAATTTTCTATTTCCTTAAAAAAATAGAGATAGATTTTCACTTTTTTTTTTTTTTTTTTCCATTTATGTGCACTTCATATTTCAGAGATATCTAGTTGTTTGGAATAAATACACATGGGCATACTACATACCTACTATAACTTATACATACTATTACTTATGCGCATTCCTACTAAGAACATCTGTTAAATCTATTTGGTTTGGCCCTGCTATAACCATAATGACACTGCTGACTAAAATATTTTTCTCCAGGGGCAGAACAACCTGCTCTAGTTGGTTAAGGAGCAATATAACAGCAAAGTGCAATATAACAGCAAAGTGCAATATTGCATATAATACAATGCTATCAAGCTGAATCACATAACTTGAGGTAATGGCATTCACTTACTTTGATTCCAGAAGGTTTCATGTGCTGTCAGGAATATACAGTTGTTATTAGAAGCCAGGTAACATCTCAAGCTACACACACACAAAAGCACATGAATGAAGTGAAGACACCTACAAATATTTTTCTATATAAGATGCCATACTATGCCACGATGACTGTTAATATACCAGTTGAGCATATGATATATTTTCCTGCTTATTAGCACAAAAAAATGAACTGTAGTTAGTAGTAGATAAGCATGCATTATAGACTAAGCGAGCTGGGCCTGTTTAGCTTGGAGAAGAGAAGGCTGAGAGGGGACCTGATTAACATGTATAAGTTCATGAAGGGAGGGAGAGAATGTAGGGAGGAAGGGGCCAAGCTCTTTTCAGTGGTGGCCAGTGACAGGACAAGGGGTAATGGGTACAAACTGAAACACAGGACGTTCCACCTCCATGTGAGGAAGAACTTCTTCACTGTGGGGATGACAGAGCCCTGGAACAGGCTACCCAGGGAGGTTATGGAGTCTCCTTCTCTGGAGGTCTTCAAACCCACCTGGATGCCGCCCTGTGCCCCGTGGTCTGGGTGTCCCTGCAGAAGCAGGAAGGTTGGACTAGATGATCTCTAGAGGTCCCTTCCAACCTTGAACATTCAGTGATTCTGTGAAATGTGAAGCTGACTTACAGAAATATACAGTGAGAGTGCACATATTCTGGGATGTATTTGCTGCAATGATCTGCCAATGAACTTGTTGCATACAGCAGTCCTGGTTGAGCAGGAGTTCTGCACATTACTAAGCTAATCAGTGCATTGAAGGTGAGGTTGTTTTGTCTAAAAAAGCAGCCTGTAAAGAAAGAAACTTCTTAGTTGATATTCTCCATATTGAAGGAAGAAAAGATAAAATATTCTTCTGCCAGGGCCAGAACTATTAATGCAGAGTCTATGCTGAAAATGAATCGCCATTAAATCTCACCAAGTATGTCTGCAAGTCTCAGCCATGCAAATAGTATCTCTTAAACTTAAGGAAAAAAAAAAAAAAAAAGAAAAAGCCCTATCTCAGGAAACCTAGACACCTCAACCACTTAAGCAATTATAAAGTTACATAACTACGGTTTTAGTCTCAAAAGTAGCTACTTTTCTAGGTTTTCTTATGTCACTTACTGTAACAGTCCTCTGCTTTTACTTCGCTCACAAAGTAGTCATAATTCAGTCATGTTTTCATACTTGCTCTCTTAATCAGAGTCACAGAAGGCGAGAGAAGAAGAATACTTCATTTCATTTACCCAGTGAGATAAGTATGTGAAATTACCTTGAAAAGGTCATCAGAAGACAGTCAATTTATCCCACTATATGCACTCAACAGGCCTGTACTGATTGACTTTCAAAGCTGAAAACATCTTTGGATGTAGTTTTGAAAGAACAGCTTAAAAATAGTTGTTTTAGTCAATGGGCCTGTGGTACAATGAGCTAAGTGCTCAGCCCAAATAATATGAGGCAGACATGGAACATGTGAGTTTTCATTAAGAATTCCAGTGAGTTGAAAAATCCTGGAGACAAACCACTTGGAAGGCAAGACTGAATCTGAATAAAGCAACAGTCAGACCCATACTAGTGCAATCCAGAAAATCCATCAGCCAAATTGAGTAGCTGTCCCACATGCACACTGATATGACCCTATTACTGTCTATCAAACTCCTCTTTAAATTTAATATTGCTTAGTCCCAGAAGAAAAAAACAAAGCGTTTTTTTCCAAAAACGCTTCCAAATCCAAAGTACAGCAGATGATGCTGGTACATAGGACGCCAACTGCATTCTTTGGAACACAGAGGGAAATTCTAGCACTTCAAATGTATGGCAACAAACAAAATACTTCAAAATGTTTCTAAACTGCCGCTAAATCTGTTATCTTTGGAGGAAACACCCTGGGTTTTTTTGGTCCATTACTTCATGGCGCAGTTTGCACTGCTGCAATGTATTGAAAAAAAATGCAAAGAATATGCCCAGATACTAGATGTATAAAACTTATTCCCAGAATTCACTTTCAACATTGAAGAATTGCAAATATATGCATAGGATTTAATTTTTCATGAATTTGGGAAAGGTTGAGAGGTAAAAAATTCTCTAATATCTAGGCAAAAATATACTGCAACCTTTTTTTTTTTTTTTTTTTTTAGAGTTTAACTGTTATTTTTTTACATATAGTGACCTGCTTTAAATCAGCAATATGAGATTAGCTCGGACACACTGACAATCCAGCATTTTTAGCCATTGTTGCCTGTATTCCATACCTTGGAAAATTCATTAGGAGACTATTACAACTATATAATGATAATCTGGAGATATTTTTTCTTCTCCTGCACACCAGTAATGCACTTTAATATTAATGAGAATTCCCTACTGTTTTTAAATTCAGCTATAAAATCTATCAAGAAGAACAACGTTCTGAAAAGCAGTAATGCGAAATAAGTAGGATTACAAAACAGAAAACCTATCAGTTAATCAGTTTGTCTGACAGGCCTGATTCTTTTCACAAGGAAGCTAAAATTACTCAAAGGTTTCATTTTTACTTAAATTCTAATTTAATCATGCTAATTTGTCTAATCTGTGCATTGTAAGCAGCAGTAATACAATAAAAATATAAATTAACTGCAGAATAAAAAAACAACTTTTCAACAAAAGAGCAACAGCACTGGCAAAAAAAAAAAAAAAAAAAAAAAAAAAAAAAACCCTGTATGTAGAAAGTGAAAGCATATTTTTTTAGGAAATATCTTCCTTTATTTCATTTTATGTCACTTTTATTCTCTCTTCCAGAAATACTATGCTGCAAAACATGTGTTAATATTGCGATATTCCATAATATCTTTCATTAAGTCAAGCCTGCAACTCTCAAAATGTGCCTGATTACCAGTCTCCCACTTACGAATTCCAAGGTGTTATTCCAAATACCTCCATGAATCCACTCCTGAATTCCCAAGAATAACTGAGAGGGGAAGCAGAGAAACATCATCTCTCACTACCTCTTCTCCTTTTCCTGCTGCAGAGCAGACTTTTACCTCACAGAGTATAGGAGAAATGAAGCAGAGCTACCTTTGTCGCAGAAGCGGCCAGTGAAGTGTAAGGGGCAGCTGCACTGAAACGAGGTGGCCCCCGTGGGCAAGTAGGTAGGATGACAAGTCCCTCCATTATGGCACAACCCCTCCTGGCATACAGATGGCAACTCGGGAGAAATCGCCGAGGGCACAACAGGCTCTGGCAATTCAGAGGTATCCGCAGCAACTATAGGGAAAGCGGCTGACAGATGTGGAGGTGCAGGAATCCTGAAAGGATAGGGAAAAAATTATCAAAGCCAAAAAAAAAACCAAAACACACAGAATCAAATCCAAAAAACTCACAACTTCTTACTTCTGCACTACATTTCATCTATTGAAAAACATTAACACTTTATTTTTAGAAATTTATATTATATTTAAGGAAATATGAGGACATTACTAATTTCCAAATAAAGTCCTCATCTTGAAATCTACCAAAAAAGATAATGAAAATGCCTTTGCTCATTTCCTCTCCACAGATGTCTCCTAAGGGAGAAATGGCAATATTTTCCTCTGTGAGGGAGAGAAAAATAACCTCCATGCATACAGCAAAATTTGTACATGCTCTTAATAATTCCTTTTTTGGTGGAATGTCAGAAATAGAGAGATAAGTAAACAGGGGTTGTTATTAGGTATTTTATTGCTTGAAGTTACAAAATCTTGCACGGCTATTCCAGAAGACATCACCTCCCAGTGTAAAACTTACAAATAATATTAAGTAAATTCATAAATAATATTAAGTAAAATAATATTAAATTAAGGTATAAAGAATATGACCTCCTGTTTGGAGGAGGTAGGAAACCAGATTAAGTAGTGCCAGGACGGCAGAAATCAAATTATCAGCATGCAGAGGAAAGTATGCTGTGAAGCAGGCAGGAAGGAAAAGAAACTCAACAGAGGAAGGACAGAGCTAATTCAGGAGAAAGCAAATATTGGAAGTGACCCAGAGAAATGGGGCAGTAATTGAGAGAGAAGTAGAACTGTGGAAAAAGAAAATAGGGCTCAGGAATTTAGGAGGGAGCCTTGAGGAAATACACAGATGTCTGCATTGGTGAAGATGCAGAATCAGAGACAGTCACTGCTACAGACAGCAGGGAGGGAGAGCAGTGAGATGCAGAGGAAAAGAGAGATGAATGAGAAGCAAGATCTTCAAGAATCTTCAAATTCCATAAATACTGCCATTGAAAGCAAGAACTGCCAGGTTACATGATAAAAACCTCATCTCCACAAGCACAAAGGCACACAGCACAATGGAAAGCAGGGGGACCAGTGCACCAGTGCTCTGGCTGCTCTGGCTGATCCCAGCCCCATTACAGGAGAGTGCTCAGCATGTCCAGGGCTCATTTCCACCAGCACAGAGAAGTGCAGAGTCACAGGGCAGGTCAGAACCCAAATCATCTCCTAAGAGAAGGGATCTCCTGGCCAGATCCTCCCAGGACTGTCTCAGCAACACATCAACCCAGTGGCCGAGGTATAAAACCCAGCAAGATGAGTCAATGGGGGTGACTCTTCCGAGCATCTTTTGGATGAACAAGGGGGCTAACTGCCTTAGGTTAAGAGACACATTGTGGGATGCAAGGGAAGAGCATCTGAGGAGACAAAGGCCGAGAAAGGGAGTGATCTAGGTAACTTGGGAGGAGCAAACATGGGAAAATAGAAGGATGTGGGGACAAAAAAAGGTTGATCATGTGTAGACAAACAGCAGTTCTGTACATTTGTCTGATCATGCCCTGCACCTGGTCAGCGCAGGCTCTCCTGTCCTCTCGTTACATTCTTTTCTACTTTCATGGCCATGTGCACGTGAAGGTCTGCACAGTAGCAGCAGGAGGGAGGCAGCAGGACACATGGGCTGGGCGTCTCCAGTGCTGGAACTGGAGCAAGTGATGGTGCGATCGCCAGTGAACACCCAGCCGGTCCAGGTGAGGAGGGGAAACGACCTGGGAGGCAGGTCTCTGCAGGAGACACCACAGCGGTGCCGGCTACTACGGCCCTGAGCCTTCCAGTAGCCAACTGGAGACCATGAGGTCCAGGGTGGCCTGGGAGACCCTTTGGTGTGTGTGTATGGTGTGTGTGTGTGTGTGTTGTGTGTGTCTGTGTGTCCCACTGCAGCTGGAGTGGGGCTGTGGACCTCAGAGGCTCCTGTGTCCGGGTGGCAGTAGCTGGAGAAAACAGGGGTGAAGGGGCCAGCCCTGGGGTGGCCTGATGCTCAACTAAGCCCAGCTGCTGGAGGGATCTACATTATAGATGTGTGTTGGTGTGGGTGCCCACTGGGAATGCTTTCTCAGCAGTGCTACTGTTTGGAGCGGGGACATGGAGTTGTGGCAGCCTTGTCACCTCAGGGACTGGGTTCAGCCTCCTTCCCCAGCAAGAAGCGCCTGTGCCCTTTTTCCAGGAGACAGAAGTTACTCCCTATTACAGCTGTTCAGTGGAAGCTAAAAAAAGGAGTTCTGGTTGTGCTTTGTGCTATTCCTGAGAACCCATTTAAGCAAAGAAATCTCAATTACAATTGCATAAAGTTAAAATTCTTATTCTTCTTGTCTATAAAAATTTATCTTCCATATAATATTGTAGTAAGCACAAGTATAAACAACACTCTGTACACAGTGTGAGGAATATACATTACTGAAACTAAAAATGATTTTGTGAATCTTTTATCCAAAACTAAAGGACTGAACCAATAATTTCTCTCGGATGTACTTCCCTTTGAACTGACCACATACGTTTAAGGATTGCATCACTACCTATCTCTATTTTCTACCTGCATTTTTATGAAGATCCAGAAGGGCGTAAATCTACATCTAAGTTTATTCAGTTACATTTGGTACACATGACCATTCAACAGAACCAAAGTTGTTTCTTATTAAAATTCTTTTCTAGGGTCTCAATCCAAAAATTCATCAATGAAGCTTGAACAATGTGAAAGGTCCTAAATCCTCATAAAGTCTGTAGGATTTGCCCATGGTGGAGTCATGTGCACCCTAGAGAACCCAGAAACTAATGGAATTTAATTCAAAGTAACAAGTTAAGGACTGTTGAAAAAAAGTTATAAAAATAAATTGAAAATGAAAAGGCTTTCAAATCACAAATTACATGTTTAAAGCACTAGCACAAAACAGAGAAATAACTAGTCAATTTGTCTAAAAGATATAAGAGAATGTGTTAAGCCAAATCACAACTTATATGATGCTCACAAAACACTTTATGAAGCTTAAATGCGGCTGCCTACAAAAACCTTCACGGAGCTTAAATGAAGTTACAGAGCTCATAGTCATAATCAGCTCTCTATTGCTTTGTCTTATATTCATCCTTTACACAGATGCTGTAAACAGGAACTTAGGGTCTCAGAGACATTTAGGCGTAAACTTCTATTTAGGCATCCAGATATGTTTTCAGATCTGATTGTAGTTTTTATTAAAATGATTTTTTTTTCCTCTTTACATTATATATTTGGAAAATGCATAGGACTTAAAAAGTTCAGCTCTTTCCCACAGTTTATATTAAATATTATTAAAATAAAAACAGCAGACAATATTATGTTGGAGGCTTGGAACAGGAGTTCTCCGTTAAAGATACATATAATAAAAAAAAATGTGTTCAGAAATATAGAGCTTGCCTAAAAAGATATATCATCCAAAAACATAAGACAGCCAAACCACACACATCATGTAAAGGTGGTCAGAAATGGGGATATAGAGATTTCGAGACACTTACAAGCCATACACTAATTTATACGAGATGAAAGCATCCAAGGTGCTTTCCTCTTGGATAACAAGAAGATAAGAAGAACAAGAAGACTGAAAATAAAACCCTTAAAGTTTTTGGAGGCTGATGTCTTGTTGGTAAGAGGTTTGGAATTCTAAGAAAGTAAGTTACTTTCTGTTTGTTTCTATTGAATAAAAATGCAACAAAGAAATTTCTGTGCTTTTAATTGTTCCTTTCTCCTGAAGTAAACAACAAGTATGAAGCTAATATCACCAACCACTGCATTCAGAACTGCAGGAAATGTGTGCCAGTTAAGTATTCTATCTTCTACCAGTCTAAAACAGCAAATTAAAAATGCTTAGTCACCTGTTGCTGTGATTATGACCTTGGATTAAATAAAAACACATCAAACAAATCTTTTTTTCCCCAAACATAACTTGAATGTTTTAGAAATTGTTAGCTGTCTAATAGCAAGAACACATATAAAATCAGATATATACAAGAGAAAATTCTTTGGAGCAGTGTTGGAATGTAGGTCCGATTCCTCTTTTCTCTCACGAAGAAGCAAATTAAAAAAGAAAAAAAAAAAGAACAAAAAAACTTGGGAAAGAATTGGAGCACAAACCAACTTTTCACTATTAGCCTCTGTTTTTACTAGATCCAGTTGCTGACCATTGCAAAATTTACTATCCTGAGCTGTTAGAGATGAAATACTGAATTAGAGGGATAATGTGCCTGCATGTGGCAAGCCCTGGGCTCTTAGTTCCTCTGGAATCAGTAATTTCCAGGTGTGGAAGTTAAACTTTCCCTTCTGACTTGAAGCTACTGTTTTTCTCTCCCATAGAATCACGGGGACGTGTATCAACTGGATTTTTATAAGCACAAGTAATGCAGCCCAAGACTCATTTTTTGGTTTATCTTTTTTTTTTTTTTCTTGTCTAAGAAGGAAAGAGCAGCTTCTTGGCTTGGTTGGTTGCTCCCTGGCTTGTTTGAGACCCTTCCTCGTGGTATCAGCCTTCATGGTGCCATTCTGCTCGTTTTGCTTCTCGATGGTGCCTGACTCCTCCTGCGCCAACACCGCTTCCAGGCGCCCTACAGCTCCCTCTCCTACTGTGGGAGCAGGAAAGCCGGAGCCGGCGCTCGGTGCTGGGGCAAACACCTGCGCATGCAGGTCCAGCCTTGCAAACCGCTACGGAATAAATAATGGCTGCGACTCCACACAGTTTAACAAAAACATGTGTTTTGAATAAAGAACCAGAAGGTGTTTAAACTAATTTAGTAATTGAGGGGTTACACAAAGTTTTAACAATTTGACAGAAAGATATCCAGCAAAATCTGATTCACTGATAATATCTAGCAAGGCTTCATTTTTTTTTTTTTTTATTTTAAGCTTCCCAACCTGTCATTGCATCTGAGATCAATAATGCACACAAAGATCTTATTACCTTCTGCAAGAATCAGCCGGTTGCTCTTAATTTTAAGATAAGCTCAAAACAGTTGATTTGAAGCCTGTAACCTTCTGTTTCATAGCTGAATATATGTAAGTCTGAAGTGCTTATCAACATGCAGATGTTAGTATAATTTGAAATCTTGTTTATTTTGTACGTCATTCTTCACTACTTGAGGAGATAAACTGAGTGGGAGGAAGAAAGCATTTGGGATCATTCTCAATGTTGTATTGTAAAATCAAAAGCATGTGTAGTCTCTCCAGCTGTTCTTCCTTCTTCCCTGTGCTCTCATTCTCTCGTCAAAAGAACACAGAATTACTAAAGAACATGGAATTAATATTCTTTGGAGTTAGAGACACGACAGTTGAAAAAGTTTTAAAATCAGCTTCACTGGAACAGTTGTGTCTTTACTCACTCCTTTGGAAGAGAACAGGCCTCTCATTAGCAGATTAATTTGTAAAGGTACTGAGGTCAATAATAGAGGTGGTTTCTGAATATTCCTGAATTCCTAAATTGGCAACCAAAGCAAGGGAACAAGGCCTCCTGTGTTTTGTTATGTCACTACTGCAGGAGACAACTCTCTCAAACACATTTGCAGAGGCTTAAAACTTGTGATCACATGAAGTCTCAAAGGTCTCAAAAGAAACAGCATAAAAGTAACACAATCAAGAGAACTTAGAAGGTTTGGAAGAAAGAAAATAAGTTGGAATAAAACTGGTGATGTTTAGGCTGGGTTTATAAGCACGCCAGTTCCTCAATTTTGTCACTCTTTATTTTAGTCTCTTCATTTCTGGTACAAATCACATTTCTTTTAAGCTTGTCTATGGCTTGTGCTTTCCTGGCTGCCTGCTGTATTAGTGATTATGATTCATTTCCAAGCACCCTGAGACCAAGTACAGCGTCAAAACAGCACCAACCATGAAAATATTACTTCATGTTGTAAAGATACAAATCTGGCATCTTAAAAAAGAAAAAAATGTCCCATGCTAAATAATCATGGCTCGTGTTGTGTGAGTTATTTTACTGATTATCAGATATTAAATAACATAAAAAGTTGGATCTGAAAAGGGATCACAAATTATAGATGTTTCTAATCAGACTCACATGTTTTCACCAGACTATACTGCCTATGAAAAAAACAGAGGTGGGGGAAGAGGGTGAGTAAAGTATCAAAGCCTGCTACTAAAGCCAATATAAATTCACCTACCAAGTGAGAATTTCAGTTGCAGTCCATCACTGAATTAAGCCACCTACTCCTTAGGCAAGTCACATGGTGGGATGATATGGGAATATGACATGATTTTGCCCGTCCCAGCGTGAGGTCACATGCTGGGTGCTGCCATGGCCATGCAGGCAGGCTGAGGGAGATGATCCTTTCCCTCTGCTCACTCCTGGTGAGGCCACATCTGGCGTGCGGAGTCTACTGCTGGGCTCCCCAGTATGAGAGACATGTGACAGATTTATGTTGGCTTGCCAGGACCACCAGGGCAAGGACCACCAAGATGATGATGGGATTGGAGTATCTGTTGTATGAGGAGAGACTGGGAGAGGTGGGATTTATGTCTCGGGAGAGATGTGCATAAATATTTGCTAGAGGTATAAGGACAGAACAGAGTCACACTCTTTTCAGTGGTGAAATGAAGATGGGACAGAGAAGGCCATGGGCACAGAAAGAAATAAAGGAAATTCCACTGAAGTACAAGAAATAAAATATTCTATAGTAAGGAAAGTCTAGCTGCATAATGAACTGCAAACTGAGAACTGCAATGAGCAGCAGACTTATTCCCAAGGTAATTCAGTACCAGACTGATGAAAGTCATGTAATCAGAACTACTTTGACATTTTTCCATTAAGCAGTTTGATGAGACATGCAATGGCATGGGAGCCCTAAGGATATGATAGCTTCTCTATTGCTGACATCTTCCGGTACTTAGACGCTAAACATTTACTTTTATGCACTAAACTAGTACTAAAGGCAAAGGCATAGATTTAGCCTGAACTGACTGTGATACAGAAGTTTTAATTTTAGTTTGTCAATAAAGTAATTTCACAGAATCACAGGATGGTTGAGGTTGGAAGGAACCTCTAGAGATCATCTAGTCCAACCTCCTTGCTCCAGCAGGGACACCCAGAGCATGGGGCACAGGGCGGCATCCAGGTGGGTTTGGAAGATCTCCAGAGAAGGAGACTCCACAGCCTCCCTGGGCAGCCTGTTCCAGGGCTCTGGCACCCTCACAGGAAAGAAGTTCTTCCTCACCTGGAGATGGAACTGCCTGTGTTTCAACTTCCATCCATTGCCCCTTATCCTGCCACCAGCCACCACTGAGAAGACTCTGGCCCCATCCTCTCTACATTCTCCTCTAAAGTACTTAATTTGTGGGAAATAATTATGGAAAGCAACTGCTTTTATTTGCAGTTTTCTTTGGTGAAGTACATACATGCCATTCTTGCTAATTTATGACAAAATTTTAAAATATTAAAACATACTCTTAAGTGTTTTAGATTTTGGAGATTAAAGGAAGTTTTTTCAAGAGCATTAGCATATGTAGTTGAACGTAATTTCATGACTCTATGTAACCAAAAGCAACAGCATTTCAGATTAAACAGAAATAAAAAACTACTACCTTGCATATAGTTTGGCAAGCAAGAACAAAGCCTTTTACAGACTCTTCACAGTCATGTCACCAGTTATTTAAAAGACAGTTTACTGATTGCAGTGAATCCACAGAACAAAAACATATCTGTGAAATTATCCTACCAGAGAAACAATGTTTATCGTTAGGAACAGTAAAGATGAGAATTAAGAGATTGCAGGAGGGGGACTGTTTTTGTTCAGTAGTCTCTACCCTAAACTTATTTCCTCATCCATTCCATTTTTTCTCTGATTCAAAAGAACCAGTTATTTTGTTTTCCTAATGCATGTAGCAACAAATTATAATCAGGTATATCCTTTTAAAATTAAGTTCTCAGTGCATGTTCCAGGCTATGAACCCAGTTTCCCCCCTCCTTCTAGGGCTAACATTCGGTAGCAGAACTCAATAATATTGTAGTTGCAGCTTTCCATTTAAAAAATTCTCAGTTGGTATAACATAATTTACAACTGCTAGAGCACACACAGCATCTGATTTAATGGTGCAAACTCTTAGCAGTGCAGATAATATTCTTGATATGTAATGCAGCTGAGGATGTGAAAATACAATTAACAGATATAATGAAGTTTATAAAAGCTCGGTTTACAAAAGGAAATTTCATGGTGAGCTCAACAATGCGCAGAAGGCATAGCAATGTCAGATATGAAACAGAAATGTCAGCTATGGAAAGAGAGTTGAAAAAAAAAAAAGGAAAAGGAAATACACATACCAAGAGACATGGTCCTGCTGTGCTTGCTTTAAAGTATGCAGATTCCACACACTTTGCAACAGATATAAGTTAATACATCAGAATTTGCAGAATCAATAGTTCATGATAAAAATCTAATACCTTCCTGAACAAAGCCTTTAAAGGGAGCTTTCCTTACATGAGACTTTCTTAGATGATGTTTGAAAAATGCTTATCTCTTTTCCTAAGTTTTTGAAATGAAAAATACCATTTTTGCTCAAACAATTTCTGATCTGTAATCCTTCTACCTAGAACTTCTGCATGCTGCGTTCTTGCATTACAAGTGAGAAGTGCAACTCTCAGTTGCTCACACAGACCTTTACTTTGGATTGATTTTGCTGTTTCATACCTGCCTTCTTCCTTCTTTTTAAGATCCTCTTGACTTTCTATGATAGGAATATTAAACTCAAAACAAGAGACAGCAATCCAAACTGCTAACACTCAGTGAGTCTGTGGGCAAGTCTTATACTTTCTGGCAAAATCTGTCTGAAGTCAACATTTTATGGTTATGGTCAACAAACTTCTTCCCAGCTTCATCTCTTAGCTCTTGTTCTTTTAGATAAACAACATGTAAAATGTCTGAGTACTGAACTGAATTTTCTGTTGACTACCGCAACTTGTTTTGTTTCTTCAGACTGATGCCATTGCTTTTGAAAAGGAAAAATATTTTCCTTCCCTCTCAAAGTGTCTTGGTAGTAAATGTTATTTAACATAGGACTGTGCTTTTTAGTTGGAAAAGCCACTGCAAAATCAGAATACAATCATAATTTCTGCTCCATTCCTAAATGGCTGAGTTAATTTTTTGTGTGGTAAAGTAAGTTCCTCTAACATATAAGAGTTACCTAATACACCACAGTTCCAGAAGGGAATCATTACTGCTTATCTAAGCTTCTATCTGATGTCAAGAGCTATGGAAATTCTTTCATCTCAGTGATGCTATCTAAACTTAGAGTCCAAAATCAAAGATCTATCTAAGGCACATTATTCTTGCAGGAATGTGTGATGGATGAGGGAGTCATACCTAGATCATGGATACACAACTGATTTTCTATGTAATAATTAATTTCAGGTAAGACTTCAGCATTATAATATACTGCACAGTAGTACCTAAACTCCTGAGTTTTGCTCACAACAATGTGGCTGTGTTTGCTTACATGCATTTTTGAATAGACTACAGGCAAGAAGTGGTTCTAAAGGTCAGGATTTTGGCTTTAGGTGCCTCACACAAGAATTCAGTAGTTTTGGCATCTAACTCATTTTCATATATTGAATCCTTATCTCTCTGTGCATTGGTGTCCCCACATGAAGACAACAGATCTTGTTTATGTGCTATAAGTAGGGAAAGTCTACATTGCTTTGTAAATATTAAGAATACTAGATGAAGAGAATTATGTGTTATTGAAAACAGATGGGAATATAATAAGGAATTCTGTATCAAATACCATATTAAAATTACCATGAAAACTTGTCTACAAGCAAGATGAGACAGATGTGTAGGATTTTTTAGTACTGAAAGTTAAAATGCAGAGTACTATTATGTATTATATATCCTTTCTTGCAGATTTAATTTCTAATTCTCCAGACTTCATGCTGGAGAATGGCTGGCATGTATAAACACAAACATTATTTATTCATCAGCAATCTGGCATTTAATTAAAATATTACTGCATTCTTATTCAGTGCATACAGAAGAATAGTGTAAATATGAAAGGTCAAGTAATTCACAGAATCTCAGAACGAACAACAAAACAGTTGAGGGCGGAAAGGACTTTTGGAGACTGGCTAGTCCAACCTCCATGCTAAAACAGGGTTACCTGCTCAAGACTGTGTCCAGGCAGCTTTCAGCTGTCTCCAAAGACAGAGACGCTACATCTTCTCTTGGCAACATGTTCCAGTGCTGTCACCCTCATAGTAAAGATATTTTTACTTATATACAGATAAAATTTCCTGTGTGTGTTTGTGACCACTGTCTCTTGTCCTGTTACCTGGCACCACTCTGAAGGATCTGGCCCCATCTTCTTTACATCTTCCCAGCAGATATGAGAGTTTTGTATTGTGAGCAAACGGCTTGAAGATACATTCTGTCCCATCATCTAGGTCATTAATGAATAAGTGGAAAAAAACTGGGCCCCATATTGAGCACTGGGAGACTCCACCTCTGATTGGCCTATAGCTGAACTTTGTGCTGCTGGTAACTCTCTGACCTTGTTCAGCTGGTTTTCAATTTACCTCATTGACTGCTCATGTAGGCTGTACTTCAACCCATGTGGATGTTATGGGAGCTTGCCTATGTCAACGTTATGGGAGATGGTATCTAAAGCCTTACTGAAGTCAAAATAGACAACATCTGCTGTTCTCCCATCATTTATTCATCCAGTCTCATCACTGAAGACTATCAGCTTGGGTAAGTTTGGCTTCCCCTTTGTGAATCTGTGCTAACTACCCCCCACCACTTTCTTGTCCTTCATGTACCTGCAAAGGGTATCCAGGATTTATAGCACCTTCCCATGGATTGAGCAGAGGCTGGATACTCTGTAGTTCCCTGGGTACCCCTTGACTTTTTTAAAGATTTGGAGTGACATTTACTTTCTTTTGTTCCTCAGGAACCTCTGCTGATCACCATGACCTTTCAAGTAATTGGAAAAACATTTCAATTTTGGCCATAATACATTTTTGTAATGAACACCCTCACTTCACTTGAGGATGGACCAGTACTACGGCAATGGCAACAAGAGCAGCAGCAACAAGAATCAATACAAAAGTAAATAGCATGTTAACTACTTATGATGTCACGTTCAATCTCTTTTCCCTTCCAAATACTCCAAGGTATCAAAATGCCAGCTGAAATAGCCTATTCCCTATTAAATATTTGAATACATTTCATTTGCCAATACAGCTCTTAGGATTGAATACACTCTATCAAACATTACCTGCCCAGGAGTTTGGAAGTTTACCTAAACTAATCACCTTGCTTCTCTCTAAAGACAATCTATATTCAGAGAGAGGCATCTCCAGTTCATCTTCTTCTAACAGAGGTGATCACCTTTCTCTGTGAGTTAAAAGTGGAACTTAACAAATTAACTTTGACAAGGGGAGACATGATCCTACTTACGGTCACTATCTCTTATTAAAAATCATGTGTATTTAGATTATATAACTGAAAAGAGCCCAAAACATTTTTTTTTGGATATTCAAAACATGTTTAAAGGCCCTCCCTATAAATCACATACATTTACAGCAACAAGTATATTTTTACTTTGCCCTATTTCAGCCTAAAGTGAACTTTTCTAAAGCTATGAATAATTAAGTCCAGCACAGAAACGCTGATATGACTTTAACATTAACAAAAGAGTATCACTTTCATTTAGCAAAATCTTACTTGGAGAGATAGTAACAGGCAATAGTATCAAGACTACTAATTTCACAACTAGAGGGAGCACCCAGAGGGAAGCGTAACATAAATAAAAGAGAACTCCAGAAAGTCACCATAAGTCTTCAGTCTTTCCTTAAATAAGCATTTCTAGTGAAATATAACTTACAGAACAACACTCAACCCGCCCTGTAATGGTATCAAGAACAAATACAGCAGAAGAACAATCTGCCATCAGGCTTCACTGAACTTCTCAACTCTATATAATATTAAAAAATAATTAGTGAAGTTGCTGTGTCTATACTCAGTTGACATCCAGGGCAACTGAAGATCATTTTCTCCATGGGGCTACTCGACAGAAAAATGCCATATTCATATCATGCTATTTTCCTATTAACTCAAAGGTTCTGACACAGCAACATCACCAGGAGGCAGAGAAGATATTCAGCTAAAAATATATTATATTGGAATTGTCAGGTCATCAACCTGTTCCAGGACAGCATTTAAACAAGTTAATATTTTGCATGTATTGATCCTAACAGCAGCTGAGCATCATAGATGCTGCCTGAACCCAAATGCTTTTTCCCTGGAAGTTTAAGCATCTGCCTAGAATTTGGGATGAGGCAATACCTGTCACCAAAAATCACCTTTCTTCCAAATTATGAGCTAGAGAGAATTACAAAACGTAGAGAATATTTTCAGTGATAAGAGTGGACAAGAATTTCTCATTGTTATGTGCAAATACTGCTGTACCCTTCTGTAATATTTTCTTTATTAACTTCTTTAAACACTGAAGGGCATCTATATTTAAAGCATCAATATTAAAGATTTTAGCTTCAAAGCACCTCAAATTTAAGAAAAACATCAAGTAAATCATCATTATACCAAAAGAGTCTTTTTTTTTTTTAAATGAAAGCTATCATCTGGAAACAACTGGGAGTTAAAAGATATAATAGATTTCTTTATTGTGCTTACCCGCTTACTTTTGTTATTTGGTTCCCTTGTGAAAAAGATTAACTTATTTAGAATCCAATTTTCAAAATATCTAACCTTTTGATTTTAATGATGAAAATAAAAATCACAAAGACAAGCAGCTTGCTTCGGAAGAGTTACAAATTCTAGTGAATTTCTTTCAAATGCCTTCATTCAATCAAGAATAGTCTGCATCTTCCTGTTTACGAAATGCATTTAATAACTAGTAAATGCTGGAAGCCAGTTAATGATGTCAGACTTCTGTTTATAGTGCCCAGAAACTGAAGAGGTCTAATCACTTCCTTTCATTTTCATCGAATACTTACCCAAATTTATAACATCAGTGAAATACATTAGGCAGTTAATTTTAAGAAATTACTGCATTTTTCAGATGGATAATGTCACTTGGCCTTCAGCCTTGCTCCTACAGCTGTAAAAATTACAAATTACATCTTGTTATTTAAATAAGGAATATTTTTGAAGGTTAAGAAATGGTGACTCACACTTTTATGTCAAGTAGGGTCTTGGATGGATACTAGTAGGATAGCACCTTCCTATTAATTTAGAAGAGGGGTGGAGGGAGGAAAAATAGAAATCTGGCTTCAGAGACCTGGTTTGCAGTAAATATGTCTTAATAAGTTCTTGTACGACATACAGAAGAGGCTTTTATTTGGAAGGGTTTTTTTTTGTTTTGTTTTGTTTTTTCCAGAACAATGTTCAAAACATTCATGTATCTTTTTTAACACTGCTTGCAGTAAGAGCCTCTCTGGGTTTGATGAGTTGCAATGTTTTTGTTTAACACACATAAATTAGTTAACGTTATCTACTATAGCTATAACAAACTACTGCTTCCTGTAAACTTCACTGCATAAAAAATTCTTCAAACCCGTAACTAATACTTTACCAAAGACTTGAGAAAGACATGAGTGGGAGATGAAGGAGAGGACACAAACCCAAATTTATCTTTAGCTCACACATGCAATTTTGTGTGAATTGTTTAAAATACATATGAAAATCTACTGCAGTTTTGCAACGACTAAATATTGATTTTCTCTATATTCTGAGCATTCCGTATATTGTGGAATTTGATCTGCTAAGAATCAGTATCTTTTTGCTAATATTAATTGTGAAGTTATACATCTGTTTATATGCATTTATATATTTAAAATTGATTATGATTTTAGTTTCTGCTATTTATATCCCAGTTCTATACGAAAAAACAAACAAGCAAACAAACAAAGGATTTGATTTTTCTCTCTACCAGCCTTCACTTTCTAAAGATAAACTGCTTGTTACAAATCATCTATCTGCCTGTAAAAGTCTGTCTAGATTTTTTTTGTTAAATTTGGGAAGCATTTTCTCCCTACCCAAGAATTTTTATGATTTCACTATTTCACTTTTAATGAAGATAAAAAGTACAGGATACAGCAGTATTTAACTAGTGTATGCAATAGTTACTTAAATAACAGTTTATTTTTATTTATTTTTTTAACATTAAAGTAGTGTTTCAAGCCTGCAGGGGGCACTGATGCACTGTATAGCTAGAGCACTGCTGAGCAAGATTCAGTCAGGACTTGATTAAACAGTCCTCCAGGTTACAGACAGAAAAAAAACACATAAAGTATTTATAATCAGTTTAAGTTTAGAGAAATTAGGTAATTGTAAAATATTTATATGAATTTTGGAGGGGAATTAATGTTTCTTTTATTGGTAAATACATTTGTTTTTCTGCAACAATCACGTAGTTGTAGGGATTAGATTGTTTTCTTAACCTTTGTTAACCAATGGCCCTTGAAGGATGATGTATCTTTCTAGCACTGCGTTACTTAAGATTACACACGTCAACAAACAATCCCAATTCCCTGCAGGAAACACAACTTTGCATAGTATCTACCTAGAGATGTCCACTTATAGGCCACTGCAAATCACAATTTATTTTATTTTACAAATAAAATCTTTGTATATTACCCAATACAGACCCATTTAAATGAGGACACATTACAATAAGAAATAATTACATATTTTACCATGTTAAGATCTGATCAGTATGTATTGATCCTGATGGGAGAATACAGGGAGGGAGGGGCCAAACTCTTCTCAGTGGTGGCCAGTGACAGGACAAGGGGCAACGGGTGTAAGCTGAAACACAGGCAGTTCCATCTCCAGGTGAGGAAGAACTTCTTTCCTGTGAGGGTGACAGAGCCCTGGAACAGGCTGCCCAGGGAGGTTGTGGAGTCTCCTTCTCTGGAGATCTTCCAAACCCACGGGGATGCCGCCCTGTGCCCTGGGTGTCCCTGCTGGAGCATGGGGGTTGGACTAGATGATCTCTAGAAGTCCCTTCCAACCTCAACCATTCTGGGATTCTGTGATTTCATATTTACTCTTTTGTGGACCTAGGAATGCTGGTGTCTGAGGCATACAGATTTCCTGCTAATCAAAATATATGACAATTTATCAATTGACTGTATATTGTAGGCAGTGACCAAGCCTCTATCTTACATTTAGTACTTTTCTTCATTCTTTTAATTTCTTTGTCAAAGTAATTCTTTTGTGTGTGTGTGTGTGTGTGTGTGTGTGTGTGTGTGTGTGTTCAAATAAATCTTTTTCTGTGTGCATGCAGGTTCCATCAGTTTATTTCTGGTGTATCTCAGATCTTAGTATTTCTTGAAGTGACAACTATCTTTAGCCCTTGCCCCGAGACAGAGCTGGCTAAAGGACATGTTGTCTTTCTAGAAGGACATGTTGTCTAATTTTAAGACATGAAGACACATCTTAAATTAAGACAGCAAGACATGAAGAATCCACCACTTTAATTGGTAGTTTGTACCAATTATAATCATCATTACTGTTATAGCTATATATATTTACTACTGATTCATATTTTCTGGTTTCATTTTACAGCCATTGGTTCAAACAGCTAGTTCAGCTAAAGAAAGCTCCTCTGGATCCAGACTTTCTCCTCATACACATCATCAACTCAGGCATATTTTAGAAAAAGAAACAGAGTAAATTCTAAAAGTATCTTTCTGTATAACTTTTTTTTTCCCCTCTCCAGATTGTCACCAATTGCTTAGTGTTTATATATCATATCTTTTCTTCTTTTCTATTTTTTTCTACTTTTATGTATTGTTCTGATGGGCACCAGTACAGAATGAAATACAGCAGAAGTAATATCACAATCAATAATATAAATAGAAATAAAATTATCCTCTTACTTTCTTGGACAGGTAGAAATCACATTCACTGTTTAACTCCAGAAAGTTATGTTGAATTGCTTGTCTAAATTAAGTAAAAAGAACTTGGAATTCTGTACTTTCTTCTGGGTTTGGTCATTTTAAACAAGCATTTGTGATAAGAAGTTTTGTACAAGCCTTGTATTGGTAATCATTACCTCCATATCAGTAATACGACAAATGTAAATGAAAATTCAATATTTAAATTTAGGTGTTTGAATTCAATTTCAGTTCTGGAATAAGCAGGTGTTATTGAAAGTGCTCTTCCAAAGAGGAGATCAAAACACTTTAACTTATATTTTTAGTCTACAAAATACATTTATATATATATTTTTATATTATCATAGTATTATTTTCAATTGACTTACTTTTCCATAAAGAGAGGCAAAGTTTGGATAGATTTTTGATGTTTTGCTTTTGGATTTGTTAAAGGAGATTTTTACAAAACACCGAAATTCATTATGTCACAAAGTCCTTCACTCCATTCACTGACACAATGGAAAACACACAATGAGTCTCAGCCTATTCTGCTAGACAGAATAAAAGTGAACTTCTGAACTTTTCTTTTATCATTCTGGGTTTTAACATTTGAAGGCAACTCTTAAGATTTCTTATTACTTCTCTATGAATTTCAAAAGTGAATCTCAATGCTAACAGAAAGCTGTAAGAAAGTCTTATTCTGATTCAGGCTTTCAGTACGCAAATTCTTCCTTTCAATATGACTCTTATTCTTACTTATTCTAATACACCTCTTTGCACAACACTGTCTGGCACAATAACAAGAACAGCTATATCTCCATTATGAGGCACTCACAGCACATAACTTGCAAATCATGGAAATCTGTTGTGAAGTTTAATTATTTGTGAGTACATAACAAAACATTTTTTTCCTCTATTTCTGTATTTCTGTAATTGGAATGACATCAAATACTAGCACTAAAGCTCAGCATGAGACTGTAGTTCAATAAGAAAACCATGCAAGATAATTTCTTTTACTAGTCAATTGCTTTCAGACAATTCTTCTCATTACATAGTTTGCTTTCTGAACCACTGTTCATAATAAATTTAAGACACAGACTTATATGAAAACCTTTTTACAGCAGACCTCTGTCAAACAACATGGACCCATCTGCAGGTTTTAAATGAACAGAACAAATTATGAATTTTTCTATTGTAACAGGGCTTTCTTCGCATACTTGCTGGGCTAGAAGCCAAAGTGATAATATCAAGAAACTACTGAACGATACCACACAATGTCTTGCGTCATTAAGGTAATTTTTCGTAAGTATTAAGGTAATGTTTCCAAAAGGGATTGCAAGCGTTGTGACACATGATTTTACCAGTGCTGTGAAAAATGTATCTAATGAAGCTTTAAAATGTTAGAAAAAAAGGGTTTTAAATTTAGCTTCTGTTTTGTGAAGCTGCTCCAGTTGGATGACCTCATCACAAGGCTTTCTTATTTATTTTAGCAAAACACTTGTGCTGCTGTGCTTACAATATTATCTCTAAGGCTGAACTATGCTGAAATATGGAACTAAAAAGTTGTATTCATTCATCAGAAAAAACTGTCATATAAATCTCAAAAATTAAAAAAGTCTGATACAATTTTTGGGTGGTTTAGTATTTCAGAAGCTAAACATATTGAAGGAAAATTCTTATTCAAATGACAGATTCAGGAAAGTATAAATTTACAGGAATTTCCCAGAAAGTAATTTGCTAATATCAATAATCACACATCTAGAGCAACTCAAAATATTCCCATTGTATGTACTGTTCCCAAAACTATAATCTTTGATATAAAAAGATCAAAGATTATAGCATATCTAGATTAAAATTATAACATATATATTTAATTATATAACAATGAATATAAATGTGCATTACATTTATATATATATACACATATATAAATAAAAGTCCTCCCCCTCAGCTTCATCTGAAAATACATATTTTCAAATTCTTTCTCTTCCTTCTCATCAGATTACCACAGAAGTCACTGGTAAGAAAAGCTAGAGACTGCAAAAATACCTTATTGCTGCTGTCTCCTAATCCTGATTGTTCTTGACACTGAATAAGCTCCCAGTGCGGAGTGCTCCCTGCTGCCCTGGGACCTGCATCATGTCCCCAACTCTCCCCCTATCTCCTAAGCAAGACCTCTTGGAGAACAAACAGGTTGAAAAGCCACCCAGTAAATTCTCTTTTGCTTCTCCACAACATAAAAACATTCTCTGGATGGAGCAGTGACTCATGGTTGCTTGTGTGTCTTTGAATCCACCACTCAATGAAAGGTGGCCAAGACAGATTGATATATTTTTTTTTTTTTTGTCAGGACAAATGCCACAGACACACACATTTCTCTTTCTTGTAGTGTGCAACAAACTGGAGAAGATGCTCTCCTCAGTTCTGAATTATGTATGCTTTAATTACAGCCTAGTACTTTATTGATATTTTAGGAGGTAAACTTATATACAATGGTTAAAAAAATCAAGGTAAAAGAATTTTTACAAGTAGTATTAATACATTCAGTGATCATATACACTAAAAACCACTATTCAGTGATCATATACACTAAAAACCACTATTACAGAATTGCATCACAACAGGTTTGTTCTGGACAGGGGAGTGAAGAATTATTCTGTGGGGAGGACAGTCTGGTTTTCAGGTTTAACTGAACCCTTAACTGAATCCTTATCCAACAGGAGAGAAGCTGTCCAGTTAAAATACATGAATAGAGAGAGTGAAAGTTAAAGACAGTTTAGGATTTGTCAATTGACCTCTTAAATGACCACTCACAATTTGATCACTTGACACATTTGCCTTTTGTTATTATTATTATTTGTATAGGAAAATAGTAGTTTTATGGGAATACTTTATCAACATCATCCCCACAAGGTAGGGGGTTTACTTTATTTAACAAGAATGACTAAGTATTTTTTTTCTGATTATTAAGGTTCCAAATATGGAAGTTCAGAAAAAACAAAAAATATGAAAACAAAAGTTTTAGTTTTCCAGAAATGGAATAGAAATGTAATATATGCAAACACATTATCTCACCTGTATATATTTAGCACAAAGATTGCCTAAATCTATCACAAACATTTCCCTTTGAACACTTCAAAAGACCGAGCAAAAGGCTTACACAACAATTTACAGTGATTTGGAGGATTTATAACAGTAGGAAAGATTAGCCCTGTCACTTGTTCCTTTTTTTCCCCCTTTTCTTTTTTTTTAAAAAAAAACTGAGTAAGTATAGTAATAGAAAAGTTATTATCTTAACAGGTATGCTAAAGGAGGAAAAAATTTTGAAAGAAAAGTAGAATACATATGCACAGCAGAAAAGAAATTGCACAGGACAGTAAAAGCCACAAGAGACAGAGAATACATTGAAAACAAGCATAATAGGAGATGAGCGAAATCAAAAAAGGACAAATCAGGCAAAGACGACAAAAGCATCTAAAAGCAAATCATGCCCTGGAAAAGAAGAGGCAATTAGGAATGCCCAGAAAAATGTTATCAGCCAGCAAAAGCAAGAGATGAGAGATAAAAGAAATAACAAAAATGCATAAAGAAGAACAAATGCTCATTATCATGCTCTCTATTAAAATTACACAGAATTGTTATTAAGATACCATCAAGCATCATGTATATGAAGAATACGAATGAATGGTATTTCTGAAGCTTTATATTCACTAATGTACTTAAACATTTCAGTTAACCACACAAAACAGAAAGCCTGGTAAATGGACAAAACTGACACCAATGTCACACAGTAGAAGAAAATACTTAAGGATTACATGTAATTCTTTGTTTCAGAATTAAACATATATCTCCAAACTGCTAATGAGAAAAATACAAGCATAAAAATATATGCTCATATAAAAATATAATTAAAGTTTGAATAATCTCTCACATATACTAGAAGCTCAATGCTTCTCATAGCACTGTGCATTTATTCATAAACTAAGATGTATACAGTTTAGATTCAGAACTATGTGATTTCCACTCCAGCCAGCTTATACATTTGTCGGAATTTAGCTTCTCCAGCCCAGATAGATCCATGTGAATATGTCCTTTAGCTCCATCTGAGTCATGTAGGAGCCCTTATTACAACACACTGGCAAGTGAGTATGCACCACTGCAGGAGCACTTCCTAATTCCAGATGTGAAATGCTAAGGGTTCCACTTTCTCAAATAGGGGGAAAACAACTTCTAGCAGTGCCAACTTTCCCTCTTCCAAAGCAGGGAGCTCATTATGAAGAAAGAATTCAAAAATTTCAGATGGCTGGTGCCAGATGCCTTGAATTGTGAAGTTTTGTAGTACTCTTAAAAAGCAAGAGGCACCATAGCGGAAGTGACATGATGAAAAATTGTATGGGAAATTGAATTTTACAGAGCTGTTAAGGATCTGCGGGGATGTTTTGAAAAATATCACAGAAAACTACAGAATGGAAAGGGGAGTACTCACAGATAAGGAAGGGGAGTTAGAACTTAGAAAGCAGATAACTGAGGGCTTACTGAAAACATGTAGAGATCTCCAAAATGTATTGCTTAGCTCCTGAGAAAATTGCTGTGCATTAGGAAAATCATCAATCCTCCTGATGGAATGGAGCTTGGGTAATGCACATTCAAGAGCCTCTTTCCAGAATACAAATAGTAATCAGAGTCATTGCTCAATTTCAGACTGGAAAAAATAGCTTAAGATAAATTAACAGCAAAATAAAATCTTTAGAAAAATCAACCAAAACCCTGACCTATAAGCAGTAATGAAGAATGAAACTTATTAGCTCCTGCCTGTCAGTGCAAAAATCTGCCTTGAACACTTACATCCATCAATAAAGCTCCTTTTAGAAAAACAACCAACAGCTGAATGCACTGCCTCATTAGGATTTTGTTTAAAATAAGAATATCATGGCTTATACACACATATTATATTCATAATATATACATATAGATATGTATGTACATACACACCCCACATGGTATCCTTTAATTCTTGTTTTCTTAGCCATCATGCAGGTGCTTAGCAATTCTAAGAGAAATCAAGGTATACCTTGGCCATTATATATACACTTGACTTTTTTTGTATGTATACATACACATATATTTTACATATCTGTGTGTATGTTTGGAACCTTTGAATTTACTACATGCAATAAATTCTCACAGGAATATAAAACTGTCCTAGCTGCTTGACCCTAAGGCAGGAGGGAGGTAATGTAAACACCAGCTTTTAATACTGTGTCTCAGAGCTTCATTTATATCTATTATCCAACAAAGATGATTAAGGGAGTGGAGCATCTCTCGTATGAGAAAAGACTGAGCGAGTTGGGCCTTTTTATCTTGGAGAAGAGAAGGCTGAGAGGGGATAAGATTAACATGAATAAGTATATGAAAGGGAAAATGTAGGAAGGAAGGGGCCAAGCTCTTCTCAGTGGTGGCCAGTGACAGGACAAGATGTAATGGGTGTAAGCTGAAACACAGGCAGTTCCATCTCCAGGTGAGGAAGAACTTCTTTCCTGTGAGGGTGACAGAGCCCTGGAACAGGCTGCCCAGGGAGGTTGTGGAGTCTCCTTCTCTGGAGATCTTCCAAACCCACCGGGATGCCGCCCTGTGCCCTGAGTGTCCCTGCTGGAACATGGGGGTTGGACTAGATGATCTCTAGAAGTCCCTTCCAACCTCAACCATTCTGTGATTTTTTTCTCCTCCCTGGGCCACAGAAACATGACAGAGCAGTTTGCACTACAGGACTGCAGGAGAAGTCAGCTGCCTGCAAACTGCTTAGGACTTTTAAAGAGCACAAGGACCATAACACCCATCTTACTGCTTTGATCAAGAAACAAAGGTATGTCTGTATTGAAAAACAACTTCAGTAAACCTATAAACCTATCTCTGAGTCATCTTTATTAATATGCTTAATTGCATATTAATTGACCTTCTAGACCAACTGAGCTAAAGCCTCACTTCTGAAGCCTCAGCACCTCCAACCATGCCCACAAATCTTGTAACATTCAGAATGATGAGCTATAGCTTTAAGTTTTAAGATTTCTGATGTTATTCTGTTGCCCAGTAGTGGCTTCACTCTCAAAATTCAGCAGCACTTTGTTCTTATATTACACAAAAGGCAATCACCACTTTGTTCTCATCTCCCATTTAGTTCTCCTCAGCTAAAACAATGCAGCCTCCTTTGCAGCATATGATATCTGCATTACAAACCTGAATGCTAGAGGAACAAACAGCATTCTTTATATTTAAGGAATTCTGGAAGATAATTGGATACATATGCCAGGATAACTAGCACTTCATTTTTTAATTTCTCTTCATAAAAATGCATATAGCAACCTGCATAGCATTAATCATAGATATACTCCATGTTACTTTTACAGTGTCCTTTGAAAGGTACTGAATAGTTCTGAAATAGTGATGCCAATAGTTTTGAAGAGGTTAATGAACTGTATCTAAAATTTGTTTGTGAAAGCTCTCTATATTCTATGCACACGTTAGCTCATCCTTTTGGTATTTTAAAATTCAAATAGATCTAGTTAAAAAAATGGTAGAACACATTTGAGTAAATTTCAAACCTATTAAAAATTCATAAGGTTAAAATTTACTCACAAACCAATATACTTTAAGAAGTTTTTTCATGTCTCCCTTTGGCTGACCTTCTACACCACAGTAATAAGGTAATCCGTGCTGCTGGAGTTGCCAAGAAATAAAAGCAAGTTAAATGAATGGTATTAGTCAGACCCTTGAGTAAGGCTAAATATACAAAGGCAGAGGTACTTGAAAAGAGTAAAAACCTAGCAGGGAAAGTGTCAGGAAAATGACTACTAGGTTTCCCTCTAGTCTTATCCCTTCAAGGGACAACTATGCCCTCCTCCAAGAAATTTAGACTACTTTGAATTTTGCTTCTAGAACAGACTGGAAGAGCTCAGACTCAGATCAGGCTGGAATCAACTTTGTGGACTGCACAAGATTGGACATCATTGTGCTCACCTATACCCTTCTGGAATGAGCAGACAAGGGAAAAGGAAGACATTATTCAGGATAGTTGGGACTGGGGCGGTCTATTATCCTTTAATGCATCAGACTATTTTCATCTATACAAAATAGGGTGTCATTTTACTTACCAAAGCATTTGCAAGAAATAGCCTCTAGAGTGAGTTCCCACTTAACCTTAAGTCATCTTTATAGTCAATATACAGCACCAATCACATTTAACTGCTTAAACTGCTAATTGATTAAAATTGAAGGGAAATATCAATATCAATACAAAATGCAATTAATCCTGGCATATAATTCTACAAATTCTAACACATCATGTAGCACTCTAAAGAAAAAAAAGTTTTAAAAGTAACTAAGTCAATTTTACCTCAAAATGTTTGCCTTCACATCTACAGTAGAACATATAGTTTAGATGAAAAAGATCTTTGTAGGTCTTTTACGGTTCTCATAGGCTGTATAAACTAGTCAACAAAAATCATGAGAGAATAGTGTGATAAAACCTAAGGACACAGACACCTGCTTCTGAGAAAAGATTATATTGCAGGATGAAAGAAAGCTCAGAAGATGGTAACGGCCCTGGTTTTGAAGAAGTCCCTCTTCAAAACTGCCCTCTATTTGGCAGTTTAAAAATAGATTTTCATCTTGCTTAGGATTTTGGAGATCATATGTATAATGCTTGCTTATGCAAAGTGGGGAATGACTTCCTCAAATTTGAGGAGACATCTGAAAGGATTTATGATTTTCCAGTAATTAATTTCTAACATGTAAGTAGTTCTTGAAGTCATGATCTTTTTCCTGATTTTTTTTTTTTAATATTCAGAAGCAGTGTTTTCCTGTAGTTTTTACCAACTTACATATATTAGACAGCAGGAAGTTTCTAACATTTGTTAGAAAATTAACAATAATCCCAAAGCTATGAATAGAAATACAAACAGCATCTTACCCTGACCACTCCTATATTTTATTTTAGGACTGTCTTTTTCTTCTATGCCTCACCAGCTAATGTGTGTGTGTGGGGGGAACACCACTCTAAACAAGCTTAATTCAGCTACGCTTAAAAAACAGCATCTTCCATTGGAAAAAATGGCATGAAAAGTATAAAAGACAGCAAAACATCCATCTGTATAATCAGCTTTTCCCTAAGTATGGTTGAAACTATCTAGAATGGTCACCCTATTTTAGGGAGAAAGAAAAATCAACACAAACAGTTTCTTCTGATTTGAAGAGGCACGGAGGGTAGTTTACCTGCAATTGTCAATGTTATTTCTGCCCACAGCATTAGAGAAGTTGAAAGGTCCCACGTTATTGATTTCTATGACTTTTACACAGCCAGTCAAATTGTAGACAGGTCCAGCCATCTACAAAAGAGGAAAAATGCACACAATTCTCATGCTTATTATCCTTGCAACTTCGTTTTAAAAAGGTTTTTGACAAAGATTTATAAGACACTTCAGAAGTGTGCTGATTCTAAAGACACCTCCTGGTTTCCAATTTTTTGCCATAGTGAAGTTCTATAAAAACAACTACAAAAAAACAACTACAAAAACTGTGAATGTAAGGAAAAATTACAAACAAACAAAAAAGTGCAATCTTCTAAAAATGTACTCATCTTTTTTTGACATACAAGCAGGCACACAGGTACACTGACACCTCAACCAAAAAAACAGACTTGTCTTTAATCAGGTATTTATTAGCTACAGGTGAACATAGGGCTTAGAGCATGGCAAAGAAAGAAACTCTGAAAGTCTAAATTTAAAGTTACTATTCCCCTGCTTAAAATATATTTACTACCATTAATCATGTTCCAAAGCTGCCTAAGGACCAACTAAGAATGATTCTAGGCATTAAGTATAGAAAAAAAATAAATTGTTCTAGGTATGTGGCCATCTAGACAGGTAGTATGACACAATGTGTTCGACGGTGTTGTATGACCAAATACATGACCAAATTGCCCATGATGCTGCGGAGGAGACCTCACGCACTGAAGCACCAGACCGGGTTCACCAGGACCACTGTTACTGAGCATATGAGATGCTATTTGCCTCTTGGGGCCACATTATAGATGAGGGGCCACAGTTTAATATAAGAAACTTCATGTCTGGGGACTCAAATTTCATGCCAAGGTAGGAAAATAAGATGAAAGGACTGTTACATAACTGACACAATCCACTGGGCACCTGAAAGACTATTTGGACAGAACAAGCTGGAATCACAAGCTGGAACTTGGTGGAATCACAGAATGACCGAGTTGGAAGCGGCCTTTGGAGATCATCTAGTCCACCCACTGTGCACAAGCAGGATGCACAGGATTAATTGGGTTTTGAATATCTCTAGAGAAGGAAAATATCAGTTACTCCCATGAAAGTTAAGTAAGGCACCACAAGGACTTCTAGTTATGGACCCATAAAGGCAGCAGCAAATCTTCAACTGATTCTTAACACTGCAGAGGATCATAATAATGACTGTAAAGTAGCTAGGTTTAGATATCTGCAGAAACAGGAAAAAAAAAATCAAATGCAGTCATCATTTCATAATGGAGCACTACATGCAAAATGAAGAGGCTTTTGTAAAGCAAATTCAGAGGAATATTCAAAAGAATATAACAGAAGTAAATGAACAGATAAACAATATATTGGAGTTTCACAGATAATTGAAATAAACTATTAATAAAAATAAGACTTTGGAACCTAAATGGAGCTGTTATTTTTATACAACAAGGTTAAAAACAAACAAACTAACTAGCTAAAAAAAAGGCTACGTGACTAAGAAGACATTCTTTAAAAGTAAATCATATAAGAAAATAATATGAATGTTGGTAGGTAAAAAAATAAATAAAGCAGACCAGGTAAAGCAAAATAAAAAAAAAAGATTTCAAGGAACAACTTGCTAAAAACAAAATGACCAGTATTAAATCCCTTTTTAAACACAATAGGCGCAGGAAGCCTGAGAGAAAGACTGTTGGCCTAACAGATGATTCTGTTAAGAGTGTTAAAAGACAAGGAAATGTAAATAAACTCTAAATCAAAATTTAACACTGAGGAACTCTGGAGGTTTCCACGTCCCAAGGTGTCACAAATCCCTTTTTAAAAGGAACACGAGAGATCTGTCCAAAACTGAAAAAAAATCTAGAACAGGTTTTAGAATAAACATGTAAAACAAACAGAAGCAAAATCAGAAGACCAAATAGTGCTTGCCCAAAATTTTAAAAGGAAATAACTACTTATGTGGTCATGACTTTATACTGCATCCAAACCACAGGAATGGATGGTACAGTTGTTTGGGGGGTTATCTTTTTATTATTTGAGAAAGAGGAAGAAGATCTAAGGTCTTACAAACCCTATGAACTCATAAATCCAAGTTCCATTTGATAAAAGTAAAAAAAAAAATACACTGAAGAACAAAAAATAGATGCATAAAAGAACATAATATTTGGGGGGATAGTTGAGAAAGCTTTTCAAAATGGATGTCAATTTATAGGAGTAACACTAAACATGTGAAAAAGGAAACTTTTTATATCTGTGATTTCTGAAAGGCTTTCAGCAATTTTCCATGCTTGATAGTGTTCCAAAGTAAAAGCCCTGGGGTAACAGGGAAAGGCTTCAATAAGGGAAGAGCTAGTTAAAATAGAAGAAGCAAAAAAATGAGAATAAACAGTGAGCTCTCAGTACAGAGAGTGCTCAGAAAGTCCCTGGGCAATCTGTATTAAAGTCTGTGCTCTTCAGCATATTCACAAGTGACTGAGATCTAAGTTATTCAGGGAATTAAACCCAAAATTTAGCTGAGAAGAGCTATCATGGAATTTTACAATATGCAACAATACTAAGCTATATCAGGATGATGAAGGGTTTGAGAGGGTCACTGAACAGTGAATGACTGTGAAGACTAGGAAATGTTACTCTGAAAAGAAACAAACAAAACCCACCACAAAGCAGAGTTAGGAAAGTGTGGTATGTAGACAACAAATAAATAGAGTTTTCACCATTTCTCATAGTACAGAATAGAAAGGACCTGAAGTGACATGAATCAGTGGCAGGATGAAAGCAAGCAAAGAGGTGTACTGTTTATACAATTAAAAATTAAACAGTAGAAGTCTGACACCAAACGTCTCGATGCTGAAAGTGTATGTGGGGTCAAAAAACAGTGAAATTATTGGAAGACCCTTTCATGATGCACTAATAAATATAGTACTTTGGATTATGAAGACCTTGACTTGCAATTTCCTGATCCTGTAAGGAGTTTTATCTTCCAAAATCCTTTGTCTGTGCCCAAATTTTTAAGAATTTGGGCATTTACATAGAGATTTTTCCAAATGGATCTTCCTTATCTCCTTTCTTATCATTAAAGGAGATAAGTAGAATGGTAACTGCTTGCCTTTTTCCCTAAAAAAACACATTTCATATTGTCATGGGATCTTGCTTTGCTCAAAAGCTTGAGGTAAAGCCACCTGTCCTTTCCTTTAAAGAAGAAGGAGTTTCTAGAAGACTTAAGTATTTTAAGATTGGGCAGTAAATTAGATTTAGACAGTAAATTGGATGTGGCAATCATTTAAATGGAGAGGTTTCTGACATGCTGGGTGAGGTAGATTGAAAAGATAGTTCTCCCACCTCCCTCCTCTGTCATTGCAGGGAGGTCCTCTCCTTTAGCTTGGGTTTTTAGTTGAAGGATCTGGTAATGTAGTCTGTTCAGGATGCACTGCTGGTTTCCAAGGAAAATTCCCTTCTCACCACCACCTCCCTGAGATGGTTGAGAGTCACCTCCAGGCTTCAAGGCAACTCCCAGGAGAGACCACATGCAGGTATGACAGAACTGGAGCAAGGCAAAGGGCTTCCCTCCGCGCTGCCCAACCGCTAAAGCATAACATGCAGCTCCAGGCAGTGCAACAGCAACAAAACCAATAGGCCTTCCAGCACAAGCACACTTTGGGTATGAAAAGAAGGATATTTGATACACTGTGTTGAGTGGCACAGGCAATTGACACACACTGCAGGCAACTGGCTCCCTACCTACCCCTCTAGCTGCCTCTTTCTCTCTCCCTCCTTTGCCAGTTGCTTTGGGAATGTGTGTGTAGACTGCCAAGCAGGATACAAGGCAGCCTGCTTTTCCTGCCACTATTGTGAAAATCACACCTGGCCATCTGCAGCTATGTATCACCTATTAAATATCACATTTGAATATTATCAGAGGAGCAGGTTCTCCCTTCTTTACCTCTTGCAATTAGTAAATAATATTGAAGTCAGCGGAATCCAGGATCTAAGCTCAATATGAGCAAAGATAGAAATGTGGTTTATGTGGTTTTATGTGGCTCATGTTACTTCTGAGGGGAATGATACAGAACTCAAATTGCCTCAAAACCCTGACATGTTGAATGTTGTTGTAACATGACCCATATAGGCCATCATTTCAGCACTCTTCTCCTAACCTTTTGTAATATTTTACCAATTCTTTGTTACGACCATTCCAGCCTTACCCCTGTAAAAGTTTTCAAGGAAAGCACTCATTCTTGGGATTCTAAAAAGAAAACAAGACCAACCAAAGAGAGATCTGAAGGAACCAACAGAAATAAAGCTAGATTACGGTATGGTGTCAGCGTTTACCAGTTACTTTTAACTTATCCAGTTAGAGTCATTCAGGACGATTAAGTTAATCTGGGAAAAAATCACCATGGCAACCTATGATCCATACTGCACACTGAACAGCAAATGAACAGGCATAAACATTTATCTGTATTCTCCCAAGCCCTATTATCAAGGAATATTTTTATTTGATTTCTTTTATTCCCCCTCCAAGCAAACTTACCCATTAGGGTCCCAATAATTTCTTTTTTGCTGTTATTGCATATTTTAACTGTAGTGCTTTCTAATAAAGCTGTATTAAAACACTTACAGGCCTCTCATTTGTGCTGTAATCATAACTACATCATAAACACTTTGGTCAAACCATAACTTGCCTTTAGAGTGCTATGCTAAGTAAACAGCTATTTAAGCATATTTGGAAATAAGCACTGTTGATACAAATAAAGAAATAAGCATCTTTTATTCTACCATGTTTGAGAATTGATATGAGTTTGTGATTAGTATATTAGACTACTGAAGTGTAAAATGCATATGCATTTGAGTTCCCTTCCATTTCAAAAAAATAAAACATGAATATGCTGAAAAACAATAATATTCAAATTACTTGAAAATGTCAGGATCATAGCAACACCAGAAATTTAACTTAATACATCTGGCTAGTTCCACAGTAGTGAGTTGTATCTCACATTATTAACCACACTCTTTCAGGGCCCTTTATAGTCAACAAAAAGAGTGCAAATACCTGGTAAGAAGGGTTTACACAAATTGCTCAAACCATTTACTAACATCCTTTACAAGTTAGCCCAAACTAGACCTGCTATTAGGTACTATTAGCCTGATATTTTAATCTATGACCAGAGCTTTCCACAATAAGAATACAATTTATTCAAAACAAAATATCATCTTCCTCCCTTTGTCTCTCCCATGCTAGATTTTATATATTAAAAAATTCTCACAACAGACATCACAAGGAACCAAGAAACACCCTCCACCAGATAATTTTTCCACATCTTCATGATTCCTGGAAATACATGTAATTCTGGAGTCTGATTTGCTGACTTGCTGGAAGGGATTATAAGACTGTCAGAACACATAATTTTAAGCATAAAAAAAAAGTTGAGCTTCAATTTAGTTTCAATTATTTTTCTTCACATTTACTTAAAATAAAACAGATTGAAAACAAAGTCATAACACCAAGACACAAACCAACCTTACAGCAGCAACTCTCCCACCCTAGTTCTAACTCTTGTTCATGATTAGAATTATATAAAGTGGTCTTAATGAACTTTCAAATTAAGGACGTCCTGTTCTCAATTCTTTCTTCACATTTGCCAAACAACAACAACTGTGACTACCCTTCTGAATTTTAATCTGCTCTTAACTTACTGCAGCTGAATTTTAATCTGCTCTTAACTTATTGCAGCTGAACTTCAGTGTCACCTGCAGAGCAGTAAAAGAACAATCAGAGTAAAAGAAATAATCTCCTTTCAGAGAACTCTAATTCTTTGTGGAACTTTCCTCCCTCTGAAGAAAAGAATTTGTACCTTAGGAAATGTCATTCTATGACACATGCTCCTAGGTTAGATACTGAATTAAATGCAATGCAAAGCATAAGCACACAGGGTACCATTTAGCTTCTTCTAATCACATAGCAGAGAGAAGCAACAGGAACGTGTTTTTGTCTCAGAAGGCCATTTTATAAGCCCTGAATTTTTTATGCTTTCAAGGTGCAATGCCACTGGCAGGATCTATTTTTTTTTAAGATTCCTCAAGCTACCAAGTTTTGCAGGATTTGTTAAAAATCAACATGAATCATTCAGACAACACTGACCAAAAATGTTAACACTTTTATTCTTTCTGTTTATTTTTTTTTTATAACAACAATAAACAACATGCAGAAGGAATAAACTCTACCCTATAATACTAGGTATTTTAGTAGGTAATAGGTAAAATGGTAATTTAGGTAAAATGGGTAATGTCACTCTGCCTAATTCATATGACCCCCTAGAGAACTGTGGGACTTCCTTTGAGAAGTATTGCTGAAAAACATATTATCGTTTTAAGCCTATGCTATTCATTACTTCACTTTCTAGTATTTACATTTCTATAGTTTTCTAAGTCAGCTTCAGTTTTCATCCATATACATTTTTACTGCTGGATAAAACAGCATAAAACAGTATAAATAATATTTTATTAGTTTAAGGACATATAAAATATATATATATATATTAAATTTTCTGATAAGAAGGTGCTATTTGTTCTGAAAACAAAAGCAATGAAAGAAAAAGCTGATATTTCAATTTCTGTTAGCCGTAAGGTAAATGCTAGAACAGGAAGAAAAAAGGGAAGCTATACCCGTAAAATTATCTGCTGTGTATAAAATAAAGACATTAAAACACAGAGGAACTAAAATCTCTCCTACGTGCTGAACATGTAGCATAAAACACTACGGGTAAACCTAAGGATAACATCGAAGTTTCACTTTATATATTATATATATTATTATATCAGCAATTAATCTTATATGATATGGTAATATGATAGATGATTTTATAATGAAGGAGTGATTCTGAGCCAAATGTCACTAAATCATTGTATTTCACATACACCTAACATAAACTAAACATTGTCAGATTTTTCCTGCATGTCACTGCTTCTACTGAAATTTGTAATTACTTGATTGATATGCCTCTAAATTTGTGTTTATTATAGATGCCATGGATATGGAAGGCTTATTATGTAACTTATTTCCAAGAAGAATGATTTAAAAAAAAAATACTATCTAGGGCAGTACAGGTCACCACTTCCACTCCTCCTTTCCTATCTGCTCCAGCAATTCAAACCACAGGTTGTAAAACTTCCTACCCTGGTATTTCTCCTCCTAGGGGAAATCAAAAATTTGTGAGCTTTTCAGTCTCCTACACTGCGGCCCCAAGGAGGCAGAATGTACTTTGGCATTGGGTCTGTGCCTAGGCCAGTATGGGTAAAACCCTTCCCTGGATTGCTCTGCTTTTCAATGGGAACCACACCGACTTGCTGCCTGGGCCCAGAGCCCAATGTAGCCCAGCCACTATACAACACTCATGTTCCTCTTGCACTCTTTTCTCCTCAAAATTAACCAGCAGTGTGAAATTCGGGTTCAAGTCTTCCACTGTGTCAATGCTCCACAGTGCTACTGTTTTGTTCTGGCTGAGAATGGTTCATTAAGCTACAAGGGACTAATAAGGACCTTTAAAAACAGTAAGTCAGAATGATTCAAGTCTACTGAGAGGTTCAATTTTTATGTAAGTTCATCCTTGGTCAAGGTCACTATTTCAACCTTGCTCTTGCCTTGCTGTTAAGCAAATGCAACACTGCATTTCAGAAGCAATAAAGGTTCTAAATAAGGATGGACCTCTCAGTTTCCTAGTCAGTAATATCTAGCCTTTCTGTGACCTAATTTTCAGTATTTCTGCTTATAAACATACAGGCATGCTCTACATGTGCTTCCTATTCGGATCCTTAGTAAGTTTAAATATAGGAACCTATTTTTTTCATTTCTTTCTTAGAAGGATACAGTATCTTGTCCACCAACATGTTATAAAGTCCATTGTCCTGAGATCGTTTTAGCAAGTAGCGAGCTCTGAAAATTAGATTTATTTTTCTTGTCCAGTCAGATTCTATTAACTAAATAGGGAAATCAGTTAATTTCCCTGTAAAATAGAGAATGTCCCTATTTCAGTGGTGCAGAAGTTAAATATACTGAACACTGTGCTGTGCTCACACTGTACTGTGTGCTGTGTGCACAGCAGCTAATTACAGCTTATTAGAGGAAAGATGCTTGGACTGCCTCACCGTGAGCCACTTAACAGTTCAAGACAGTTAACTTGTTCAATCAGTAACCAATAACTCAGATTTATAAACATTTAAGCCAAGAAAAAATGGTATCAAGTATGTGTGTTTATGTGCAGATGGAGAAGCATAATAAGAGGCATTGTTTCAGCATGAAACAATGATGAATCATAGATGCTTAGTCACAAAAGAGAGAGGAGTTGAAATGAGGAGTTTTTCACCTGTACGAATTTGAAGAGATAATACAGACATCTAAAACACAGGTATCTGTATATCAAAGGAATTAATATTATGATGATCAGACTAAAAGTATAAGGAGGAAATTCATATATTTCTGTGAAGATGATTATATTTATCTGGAATATATCTTTGGAAGAAAAAATAGTTATAAAAGCTAAAAGTTTCCAACAAAATGGGTTTATTTTGTCTAGGTTCTAAGGACTAAGAACCTTAGTTGAAGAAGGGAGAGACAGAAACCAATTTCTACATAAATGTTTCGCATTTTGTGTGTGCTTTCTTAAAACCTGCATGCATCTCTTCTATAAATGGACTGTTTTTTTTTTTTTCAATATATATTGTAAGAACAGAATTTTATTTTGCACACCAGCCTCTTTTAAGATAAGAGTGCTTTCAAGGTAACTAAATAACAATACAACATTTCTCACACAAGACGTAAGGAGTATATCCACTGGGATACTATGCCTCCCAGCAAATGCCTTTGTTGCCCAAACATTCTTCAGAGAATGAAGAGGCCACATATAAGCTGTAGGGCCTGCTGGGGAAGAGGAATTACAGTGAATTTCAGCATTAGGAACATGGTAACAGAGGGCTGCCTACATATATAACAAGTTGTTTGCAAGAACATGCGATTTCCAACATCACTTAGATGTTAGTACATATGTGATCATAGGTATATTTATAGCAAACTGATCACATAAAAAAATTCAACTATGATATGTGAAGAAGTAATGAATCCATACACTGACAAAATGCACTTAATATTCTTACTGAAGTGAGACAAATTCTTGAGTCCCAAAACATAGGATTCTACCATTGAGTAAAAATTCAAAAACTTCATCCATGTTGAATGATAACCCACTGACCACTGTCATCTGCACTGGCTTTTGCCTAGATGTTCCTGTCCCTGTGGCAAAAGTAAAATAATGAGAAGTATAAATCTCAAATCGTTTACATAGATTGATGGTAGTCAACTCAGCACAAATTAGAGAAGAGCAGCCATGGTTTGTTTTACCATCTCTTCAAGTTCAGCAAATACGTGAGATAAGCAGCTGATCTACTTGTTTTAGTTTAATTTCCACAGTTTGAGAATCACAGCCCTAGGAGACAGGCAACATGTGCTTCCCCAGAACTGTCTCTGTGCTGCCTACTTGCTGCCAGGGAGATGATGTTTCTGTGGGACATCTCCTTGTGGCTGGGTTCTCAGTTCTGTCCCCATGCTGACTCATGTGGAACGCTTGTCAAAATATACACCCACTCCTGATGATCTCAGAACTGGATTCCAGGCACTGAAACTACTTATCGACAGCATTTACAAACTTTTTGTGGAATTGAAAAGCCCCTCGAAAGCCCAAATACTCCAAACTGTGACATTCACTTAAATACTTTAAATTACTTAAAATACCTACAGGAGAAATCAGATCTTATTCTAACTGTAATATTAAAAATAGCAATGAAGTACTAAAATAATTAAATATACTTGTCAAAACTTCCTTACTCCTGTGCCCCAGGCCCTGGAACTGAGAATTACTTTCCTCCCTAGCACTGGTTTGAGCCTCAATGTCAACCTGCTTTGTTTTTTTCAGTATGAAATCTTACTTCCTTTCTTTTTACTCTCAGTTTATCTTAGGCCCCTTTTTTGTTGCTGTTTTTCTGTTTTTGTTTCATACAAATACAGCAGGGAGGATTGCTTTCCCTTCTATGAGTTTCTAAAGCTTTTGTATTCTTTCCCCAGAATATGCTTTCTGGTTCAAACAAATTTCCAGCAGTCAAAACATTTTTAATGTTATTAAGAGGCTTTATGATGATATCTAAAAGAGAAGATACTCATGCAACAAACACCTTACCAAGCAAAAAGTGTTTAGTTTTCTGTTTGGTCTTCACAGAGATTACAAACATCATTAATAACAGTACAGCAGGGTGGCACTCACAAGGCTCTAAATCTACCCATCCTCCTTTATATTCTGCAGCCACTGAGCCTTCTATCATCACAACCAAACATATCTGACCAACAAAATTAATATAGGCTTTTTTTTTTTTTTTCTCTCTGCATTATTCTTAGGAAAAAATGTTAGATGAAAGGTCCATTTTTATCATGTACTAAGCCAGTATCCTGTCTCCAATAGCAACCATACAAGATGCTAGGGCAGAAAACAATGACAGATCACGTCTGCTGTGGTATTTCCTGTGAAAACTCTACAAATCACTGGAAGCCCCATGATTTCAAGTCTCCTTTGCTGGGGCAGTTTTTGCTACGTCATTAATGGACTTTTCACACACTGATTATGGAATGATATAATGTCAAAGGGCAATCTTCTCAAATTGAAGAGAAGAAAGGAATATGCTTTCACACATAAATATCTATACACACAAGCACAAACACACAGGTTTACACTTAGACATTCTTTCTGTTAATCAGCAACCTCTGGTTCTTTAAAAATGAGTAATGAGATTCTATACATCTGATCAAGGAGATACATCTGATTAGGGAGATTCAAAGCATAAACACTGAATAGTTATTCTTCCAGACTACTTCTTGCCTTCAAAAAACATAATACTAATGACTAATAAAATAAAAATCTATGCTAATGTCAAAAAGTTCCATTTTATTAAATGTTTCCTCTTCTTTCATTTCAAGCACTCATCTAGATGAAAAAGCACAAAATCGGAGGTGTGTTTTCATTAGTTCCATGCGTAACAGCTGCCAGTTCCTTCATTCTTGTTTTTATGAAGCACACTGAAAGAACAGGATCACCATGTTCCTCTCTTAATCCTGATTCTCTTGTTCGATTACAACAGCTTAGCTGGCTCCTACCTTTAGAGCAGAGTGCCCTTCCTGCTATCTTGGCACATCTGTTACTTGCCCATTTTCTCAGGCTTTGCCGATGGCCTACAGGTAGATTTAGATCCTCAGCTTAGAGTGAAACTATTAAGCAAACTGTATTGAAGGGCTTATTTGCCAGGGATCAGAAATGGCCTCCATTTACTTCAGTATAAAATATGCTTCTGATGCAATCTTTGCAGTTTGGAAAAGAAATGAAACAACGTACAGTGAGAAATGTCAAAGCTGTCATGATAAACAAAGTCAATTTACTGCTACCCAGAAGATGGAAATATGAGCATAGAAAATCAATGAGAACTGAAGATCCTAAGACTGAATATGAAAGCAGAGAGCGAACTCTAATGCTGCTGGAGAAATAAGCTATATAGGAAACCAAATAACTATGGGGACTAAATAACTACATGTAAACGGAGACCAAATACTTTAGATATTGACTATTTATTTCTCATAAGAATTGATAAAAATTTTAATCAGATAAACGCTGAATCTAAAAGGATGACGTTATGTTAAGGACGCAATATAAACTAATCACCAAGATTATCTCCGAAAGGAACTAAGAGAAATCACCATCATGTAAACAGAAGACCATTTTAACGAATATTTTTCCATTTAAAGTGGAAAAGCCTGATATAAAAGTAACCAGTTACATCAAAGATGGGAGATATGAAAGTAGCAGAACTGCTTGGCAAACACAAGTTGAAAGAGGACACTGGGAGTAATAAACAAAATGGAAAAGACCCAGTAAAAAAGGCTTTATATTATTTATATTACAAAGCATCATACAGACACTGAAAATTATCTCCAAGGACAACTCCCTCACATCAAGACAATACATCAAGGACATCTCTTGCCAATTAAAATGGACCATGGCTGTTGGCAGGATCTTGCTGACCACTCACAAGCTATGGGCAAAAGTATCAGCCACAAACTGAAGATGTTAACAGCAGGGCAGCCTGAGGGCTCAGACCTTGATAGCTGAAAGACACAAAGCAGCCGTCTTGCACCCGTGTCAGAATGTTCAGAGAGAGACGATCACCTGGATTTGAACTTGAAAATCCAGAAAAACAACTTGCACAAGTTCAAAACACAGCCTCATCCATTGAAAATGTTCTTCAAAATACTTAAATGATCACTGCAGAAACAAAATCACTTATCTATATTCTTGGCAAAAATAGCATCTTCCTTTTGATGAAATTCATCTCTGAATATTGAAAGAAGCTTAGAAGGTAGCTGGATGGTGAAGTTAATCTCAAGACCATTTGTATCTAAGACCAAGCATCAAACTGGTAGGTCATACTACCTACTAGTAGGTACTAGTAGGTACCTACATACTACCTACATACTACTGCGGCAGCTGCATGCAGTAAAAGACAGGAAGGAGAGAAAGCTGCTGCTGTGCAGAGCTAAGCGTGTGGGAATGATGGCAACACACCATGAGGGGTGAAGCACTACAGGCTGCAAGGCTGGTTAAACAACTACCTCCATGGAAAGCGTTAAGGTAGATTTTAAGGAGTAGCTAGGGAAGGAGATCGGAAGAACGGATGTTAGATTTTTAGTCAAGAGAAATATTCTGACGGAATATAGGATGGCACAGAAGGCTTTTAAGGAGTGAGGGACTTGAATCAGCTCTCTCTGCTGTAAACTCCTCCATTTCTTTTGATAGCCTGTGCAGAAAGGAAAGCACCAACAGCAACAACAGGAGCAGGTATCTGACAGATCACATCCAGCTTTCAGCATTCTGAAATAAATGGTCTGCACTGCTTTCCAAAAGGCTGAAAAGTCCTCTAAGGTGTCAGTTGAGATAGTTTCTGCAATTTCAGTTATTTTATGCAGTTCTTACCGGAAAACAAAGCCCAAATAGTTCTGTAATGAAACTGGAAGGATAAAGAAGAAAAAACTCGTTTCCTTGTAGCATCCACTCTCTCAGTAGGCCTCTTCCCTGTGAGACACATTTTCTAGACTCTTCTGATGCAGCCATGGAAGTAAAGGAAGAGGATGGGTACTCAGTACTCTTGGGGATTTAATAGTTTCAATTCATTTTTTTGATAGATGATAGTGGGAGAGCAACAGCTGCCAAATTTCCTGGCCAAGCTCCAGCAAGGCCTCACTGATAGAAAAAAAATAAACTGAATAGGTTAAGAAAGAAGAAATTTTTATTATACTACAGCAGCCTTAACTCTTCTACTTTCTGGACAGAAAGCCCCAGGATCAAACATTGCGCTGGATTAGCAAAAAGAAAACCTGGAAGCCTCCAGAAGATACGGACAACACATGGCCAGGCACTGTGCCCATGAGGTCAGCTGCACCTCCATGCAATAGCAATACACAAACATGACCCCGGGCAGGAATCTCACCTTGTTACTCCAGAGCAAGTAACTCAGGACGGTGACTTACCATGGAGACGTGCAAAAACACAGGCTTTGGATGCTCATCCTCAGTATCAATCTCAGCACTCTTTTTTTTCGTGCTTTGGGTGTATATGGATGAATAGGTTAATGCCTATGGACTTTTTTTTTTTTTTTTTTTTAAGTTCTTCCATAGTAAAAGGAAATCTGAACTCACATTTCTCATTAATTTCTCCAAATTCTCCAGTTTGTTTGTATCCCCTTCCCCCATACAGCTTTCTAAAGTTGATCTCATGAGAGCAAGACAGAGAAAGTGCCAGTGCTGTCTTTGTACCAGTCCTTTAATTTACTGAGGACATTATCTCGTTATCTTAAAGCATCTAGAACACACAAGTTGAGCTCAGACAATGTTAGTAGGAAACAATTAAAATATTTGGGAGGAAAATATTTCCATAAAGCCAAATTCTGAGGGGACTGCACAGAGACAGTGGTAATCATCATCGTTTAGGGGCAGCAGGAGCCTACCTCTTTGCTTTCCTCCTCACATTCCCCTAATACAAGATTCTGAAGCTTCCTCAGTTTAATTTCCCCATGCACAAACCGACAGCGGGGGTTATTTGTAACTGAACAAAAGACCTTCCCAAAATCCTGGTTAAGCTCATTCAGATCGCGACTCTCATACAAATAACAGAAAGGAATGATCTTTTTTTGGCGCGGTGACCTGACTCTGACCAGAGCTGTGGAGCACAAGCCCATTCTGCAGCACGGCTGCTGCGAGCCCAGGCTGCCGCACGGATGATGGCCCGGGGCTACGTAAAGCTTAAAGCTGCTTTCCTGTAAGGATTCCATAGAACTGTATGTAACCTCCCTGGTTCATGCTGTTTACAGCTCTGTGACAAATGCAGTGAAGCTGGCAGCTAGCATTATCTAGTGAGACTGACTTATTTGCATTTTTCATCTTGTTAATAACAAGCAGTTTTTACCCCATGGACTTTTGTAATAAAATATTTGGGGAATACTTTTCTTTTCCTGTTGATATTAGCAAGATTTATGTTCTTTTGCCTGTGAAGTAAAGCTGGTGCAAAATACACCTTTACCTGTCCATTTATATATGTCTACATGAAATGGCGCTTTTAATATGACACAGAAGAAGAAACACTGAAAAAACATTTTTACCCCTCACCAGAAACTGGAACTATTCTTTAGTTTGTTTTTTCAGAGGTTATTATTTTCTAAAGGAAACCATTAATTAGGCAAGAATAAAACTATGAATGACTGCATTAACAAACCACTAGATACCAAAAGAAAGAAAAAGGTAAATTTTTAAATTCCTGTGAGAAATACATTCCTAAAATGTGAATCAAAAGTAACTATTTCAGGAAGACGACCTGTTAAAAATGCAAATAAGCAAAGGTACTCTTTCAAAGATATGATATGTACTACAGAATTGATTTTTTATATATATCTATATCTCACCATATGTATCTCTATATATGCACATATATATACACATACATACATGTGCATACACTTAGAAATATACATATATACATAAATTTATGCATATATATGCATACACAAGTGAAATTCAACTTTTCTAGAACAACTCTAATGTAAGGAAAAAGTAACATTAGAAAATATATCCGGAATAAAGGCAGAAAAAAGATAACTGTTTCTAATATGGGTGTTGCCTTATCTTGATCTTCAGTTTGATTAGAGGAATAATCTATGTCATGGGCTAGTTGGCTGACCAGTCTTTTAAACTGCATGAAGGTAATGCAAAATTCCAGTTATTGAGCCATACAGTACTTCTAAATCCACAGTGGTTTCCCAAATTCAGCAAGTAAAGAACATGTTGCCAAACTGTCTCTTCCCAGGAACCATAGTTCGAGTAAGTCAGGCTGCCAAGGAATGTGTCTATGTAGCTACTAAAAGATTTTTCTTTGTTAGTAGATTGGCCACTGTCCATTTTAATTGATATATTATGGCCAAAGAACAGGACAAACTACATCCAAAACTCTAAGGGAGACAGAGGTAGGAATTTGGTGCTATTCTTCATCTTTTGAAGTAGAGGAAAATAATCCACATACAAAATGTATGCACCTGCACCTGCAGACACTTGCAGACACCTACATTTAGGCACTTGCAGATTGACTTGTCTCCCTGTACACCTAAATCTCCAATCATTTCAAAGTTGTTGCGGGGTTTGTTCAGTGTTTCTGATGGGAGTACATATAATTTAAACTGAGGTAGGCACTTACAGGCAACCATCCCTACTGCTCAGTTGTAAAAACAAGTGTTGGCATATGCCAAATTCATTTTTCCAGACAAAGAAGACATGGAAGCAAGTTATATAGGATAGTCACTCTTCTTAATATACAGCAAGGATATAGACACCCAGCTGTGGAGATTAAGGGAGTTTAGCTGTCCAAATGTGGATGTAGCGATGACTTTTGCCTGTGCAGTCAGACAGCAGCTACTGGCCCATTTCATTTACTAGTAGCAAGGCAGCATCACAGAATCACAGAATCACAGAATGGTTAAGGTTGGAAGGCACCTCTAGAGATAATTTGGTTCAACTCCCCTGCTCCAGCAGGGATACCCAGAGCACGGGGCACAGCATGGTGTCCAGGCGGGTTTTGAAGACCTCCAGAGAAGGAGACTCCACAACTTCCCTAGGCAGGCTGTTCCATTGCTACCTTACCAGATGGCTACTAAAGGTATCTAATGGCTACTCATATCCAATGGCCAACCATACCATGATAAATCATATTGCATCACTAGGATTAATTTCAAACCTCTAGTTCTCCAATGGATAGTAAACATGACTCTGTAGAATGCACAACTGAAAAAAGTCAAGCCTAATGCTCTCACTGGTGTCACGGTGAAAATGGAGATAACACATTACTAAAACCATCAGTTTAAATAGTACAATGTACCTTGGCTCTCTTTCTAAATGAGGAGCATATTTTCCAACTGAAAATTTCTCTAAAACTTTTGTGTTTAATTTCTGAAAATCCCAAAGGCTAAAAAGATAAAAAAAAAAAGAAAAAAAATGTTACTGTAAGATGTTGAATTAGGCTGAGCTCTAAACACAATGTTGGACTGCATCACTGCTTAAGAAACTGGAGAAGATACAATAGGAGACAGTCACTTCAGTCAGTAGTTTACTTTCATCTTTCATGAAACAACGAGCGAAAGTAGAAGACAGAAATAGCTATTTAAGTGTCAAATGAGTTTTCAAGCTCAAAAGTACCTGGCTTCTTTTGCTGCAATACTAGACTCCATTGATTTTCACACATTACTTTGTTGGCCAAAATTACAGCAATAACATAGCTAGTACAGCTTAGAAAAAGGAAAGAAAAAGGTAAAAGGTCTCTTAAATAAATTCAAAAAAAGAAAAATGAAACAGTAAGAAGCCTGGTATTGTAAATATCATAGAAAAAATCTTATTCTCCTAATAAAATATGAAGACCAGAACTATTAAAATCACCCTAAATTAATATGAATTTCTGAATATGGAGTTATCAGGAAGCATTTGGGAAATAGGATATAACTAGATGAATAAAAGAATGGGGAGAGGGAAATTGTACTTGTTTTTGTCTTCTTTTCTGCATTTTCACTATCACAAATTTGGAATTTATTAGACACTGGAAAGATTTCACACATTGATTAAAATAGTCTAGATTTAGATTTTAGAATAACTAGCAGAATCCAAAATTCACCCAATCTGTATGAGCTGTGTTTTTCATTCCAACTTTCAGGACGGCACGAGACTTACATTGATCTTCAGCAATAGCTCACACTTGTTTCAAGAGAAAATAATGATAAATTCTGCCCCCCCCTCCAAATTGCTACAGTATATTCAGATGTGAGGAAACATTAATTAATACAAAAAACACCCAGATTTTCATGACCGTGTCATTTTTTTGTGTTTCTTAGCCTTTAAGATCTAACAAGATCAAACCCTTTGAAGGTAAGTGTAGGTATACTGGTAGCACAGAAGAATCACAACACGTGTGTGCATCTACAGCTAGGAGGATAATGTATAGGACTATATATCACCTAATCAAAATAAAAGTTCTCATGAAATACTAAAAACGGTTAGAAAGGTTAAGGCAAAAACTACAGGAATACCGGGAGAGTAATTATTCCCAAGTAGTCTGGTTAAAAATTACAAGATTTAATAGTTCAATGGTAACAAGAAGAGGACAGCTAAGAGCAGTTAAGGAGCAACAAATGTTCTGGCAACTCCAAGAATCTAAACTCATTGCTTAGCAGCAGACACAATGTTGTTAGTTTATTAAAAAACAAAGACCAATAAGGGTGTAGGCGACAGCAGTCTATAAAACTATGAATGACACATAGCAGACAGTCATAGGACAAATATCCATTCTGTCTCTATTTATATGCATGCATATAAGTAAATGCAATAGTTGGAGGAAAAAGCAGCAATTTTTTAAATGACTTAAGCATTCTGATGCTGCCAAGACAGATCCAGAGCATATCCCAAGTAGGACACAAGAAAAAAAAATGCTCATCAGGATCTAAGACTGTCATGTCAGGATCTAAGAAGAGAACAAAGATGCTCTTCAGGAGGTACAATGCATTTCAAACCCACAAATTTACTGAAAAAGGCCTTTCTGAATACTGTAATCACTAATGTGACAACAGAGCTAACTTCGGACAAGTATAATGTGTTTATAGGAAATCAAATCAAAAGGGAATGGCAAACATACAAGCATAGATATATTCAGGTTGTTATTTGGGGAAAAGTAGGGAAACTGAAAGTAATGACAGCAGGGACAGCTTGTGATTTCAGCAATGCACTTACGAAACTACAAGAAAATTTTGAATAGAAGAGTCAACCCTCTGTCTGCCTTCATCTTCTGTATCACGACAGAACCTCCACTCAAGGTTTGGTGATACACAAGTGCATGGTCACCACAAGTCAAGTGCAACCAGCTCTCAGTTTAAATGCATGGTGCAGGTCAAATATTAAACAATTACTGAACAATTATCAAACGTATTCCTGTCCAATGGAAAAAAAAATGTGACTGGTGTCCAGGTCTCAGTATATAAACTCAGTATTTAAGCCATTTTTAATCTATGAATAAATCTGGCAAACTCACTGGCTAATTTGGTATGTTAAAATACTGTCATAATGGAATATTTTGATAAATCACATGAATCTCAATAAGTATCAAAATTTCAGTCATACATTGGGATCAACAGGATTGAAGTGAAGAGTCACGCTTGAAGTGAAGATTCATGGAGTGGTCCCTCTAAGGCTTTGAACTAGCCTTACCTGTTTATAGAGAGCTCCATTCTGCAGTTTCCTCAAACAAGGCGAATGCCAGACAGTCAAGCATGAATACTGTGCACGGATGGTACTGAATTCCCCCACTGCTTTGCAATACTCTAGCAAGGGAAATGGCTCATAAACTACATCTAACTAGATGTTGCAAAGGGATTACTGTTGTCTTGGTATGGGAACCAGCAGCTGTGACATACAGCAAACTGCCCTAAAAGCATTTCAAAACCTGATTCTCTGTTTTGTAGTACCTGTTTTACATTGGCTATTTTTTCACTGACTACCACTGAATTCAATGAATGAATGAAACAATTGCAACCGAAAAAAAATAAAGTTTTATACATTTTATCAACCTGTTATTAAAATGCTGATCTAAAATATATCAGTCCAACTATCTGCTGCAGTTACCCCATCAGTAATATGGAGAAAACAGTGCTTGCATACATATGTACATACTTCCCACTTCATCTTTTCCCTTTACTTTAATTTGAAAATCATTCTTCTGGTACAGAAGCTTCATTTTCTAGTGAAACTTCTCAGTTTGAATACTTGCAAAGTTTAATTAAAGAGATTTGTTTATGCAGAAAAGGAATATGAAGAAATAATGACATTTCAGATCTCAATACTAAAATACTATTAGGATCAGAACTGTAAATTACTGCAGCAATTATAGTAGCACAAATAACACTATTAACGCAATCAACTATTAATATAAGTGTTTGAAAACAATTTTTAATTTCACTTCAAGTGTACCAATCTTATCTTCTCTGCAGAGAAACAAACTATTGTAAATAATTAATGATACTAAAGCTTGCATGAAATTAATTACCTTGAAATGTATCTAGAGAGTTCATAAATAACACATCATTTATTTCAATTTATGATTTAAAATATATATATATTTCTGTAATGTGTTTTATATTTCGCTATTCTTGATTAAGTATTAGAACACAGCTTTCAAAAACAGTTTGAAGTAACTATTTTTGTTTTAGAAAGATAAAGGTATTTAATGAATTAACTCTTATAGCTGTTAAAATATTTAAGTTATGTCAAGTTTGACATGTATCCTTCAAATCCTTAAGCAAGAAATAGGACATTTTCAAAATTTGTCCCAAAATTTGTCATTTTCAAAAAATGTCCCAGAATAGCAGTTCTCACTGTATAAAGATCATAAGATGAGATCTTTAGCAGCCAGCTATTTCTAACTTTTCTGCTTAACTTTTCTTCTGACTACTCAATTTGGTCTTCTTATACTATTATATAGTATATATGAATCCATAAAACTTCATATGGGACAGTTCATGAGGGAGTCAATTCTTTCTCAGTGTGAAAGAGTTTGCAGTGTTTGCCTTTGCATGAATTCATCTAGGAAGTTTCCACAGATGTATCTGTCACCCACATCTTCCAGTCTTTACTCTATGATTTTTATCCTGGCACATGATATTACTGTCTTTGGTCTACAGGTCTGTGTGTGTCTGTGTGTGTGTGTGTGTGTGTGTATGCATGTAAAAAATACATATGTATATATTTATGTAAAAACATGCCCAATAGAAGCAACTATAAAAAGCAAAGAACTGTGCATGCATTAAATTGCTAAATAAAACCACAAGCATTTAGTTCATGAGTTCCCTTCTCCATGTTTTTTTTCCAGTTCCTAAACAGATCAGAAAATGAGTTGACTAACATATACTGTTGATGACAAGCTGTAGTTTCATTTCATGTTAAGATGCAACCTTTTTAACCTTAATTCTGATATACTTAAATACTAATCCAAATACTGATACACTAAGCAACTCTGACACTCATACTAATCCAATAATACATGCTTTTCTTCAGTTATTAAAGAGATAAGTCAGTATTGTAACAGTTTAAATGAAAATTGTAAAAATACATTTTCAAGTTTAAATGGGCATCACAATGGCTACAGGTTAATAGCATAAATCTTATAAAAATAAATTTAAAGCACTTGAATCTAACACTTTGGATGTGGGACTCATTAGAAATACTATAGTTTGTCTTGAGCTCTTAGCTTTTAAACAGTCTCAAGTCAGTATATAACTTCTACAAATATCCAAATGAATAATGAATTTTACAAGATTCAGTTTTTATGGAGATGTAATATTGGAATCTCCACGTTGTATAAGATTTATAAGACACTACTCACAAGTCAGTACTGTTGAATGAGCTTATTCAATCCCAAATGAAGGGCTTTGCTTTTGCCTATAGTGAACTTCATAAAGTTTCTGCTGGCCTATTTCTCCAGCCCACTGAAGCTTTCCCAAATACCTGCCTACCCTACAACATATCAACCACTCCTCCCAAATAGGTGTTACCCACAACCTTACCAAAGTTCCTTGTCATTAATGAACAGAGAAAACAGTATCAATGTAAGCATCAAGCAGATGATAGGTTTTGCCCACTCAGAAATACCTTTTAGGACCAGCAGCCCTGCCAGTTTTTACTCACCTTACAGTTCACTCAGCATCCCTGTCCTTGAGAATAAGATTGTAATCTACCCTGTCCAAGTACATGCCCTGGTTGTGGCAGTAAGTGGAGTAAATAAGTGGAGTGAGGCTAGGAAACCTTCATCAACCTCCAGTTGATGCTGTTCAAAGTGTGCCCTTGTCCTGCACAATGGAAACACGCTAATTCCTCAAAGTTCCTATGATTTCCTAACTAATCTTTGAAGAAGACTGAAAGAACTCTGTCCCTTAGAAAAGGAGTGAAAGGGCAGCCCTTATAGTATCCCTATACAAGATGGTATTAGAGAACAAAAAGGAAAGCAGTCAAGGCAGGCAGGTAATTGCCTGTCATCTCTGAAGAAGAAAGCTTGAGCTTTTTGACAATGAAAAAGCAGATTTCACAATGCCATGCCTTGCATGTTGAGGGCCCTCTAAGCAATACAGAAAAATAAATACATGGAAAAATGCATGGACACCCGAGACAGCTGATTAGGAAATGCCAGTATAGGAAATCTGTAAAGGACACAGTATATCAGCCAGAGGCCTCCTCAGATCATATCAAACTTCATTCATAAAAAAAACGGTAGAGAAGTCAAGCCTGAAAATGCGTAAGCCTTTTCCAATAATATGGGCAACTCCTGTGTCAACAGTTTCTGACACCCACAAGCAGAAATTGAGAACAGAGCTACATTCCTGTTAAACAGAAACTGGCATCATATGAGGCAGTCCAGGATCCGAAGTAACTGCTTTCAACAACTTCCATGATATCAGAAGGTTGGAAAGTCAACAGCAGACCAAGCTACTCTAGCAAAAGAAGGAGATCATCTGAAATAAGACCATCTGTTAGGCAGATACCATAGGTAATCACGATCACACTTAGGACTCCAGGAGTGATCAGAGTATTTGAAAGGAATTGCTGAGTCTCAGGAAAGAAAAAGAAAAAAAGGAAAAAAAAATCCCCCTTGAAGCAGACTGAATCTGAAGGTCAAAGCCAGACTTTTCCTGCTCAGGGATGATGAAGGTTTTAAGATAGAAGCTTGACTGCCTAGGTCAAAGCTGCTGAGGAAAAAAAAAAAAAAAAAAAAAAAAAAAAAAAAAAAAAAAAAAAAAAAAAAAAAAAAAAAAAAAAAAAAAAAAAAAGGCTTCCTGGAGTGGTTTTCTACTGCTGGCGGTGAATAGCCAACATAAAGAGAACTTGGACAGACTGCTCTCCATTCTCTGACAGAGGGGGAAAAAAACATCCCTTGCAGACTGTGTGTGGCTAATAGCCAACACACTTTGAGGGGGAAGCCAAGGAAAATTAAATTTGCCCAAAGCAACAAAAAAGAAAGATTAGGGAAAATGAGCCACTAAGAAAAGATCAGAAATGAACACAGGAATCACAGAGGAGCAAAGAAAATCAAAATAATAAGGCTGAGGTAATCTCAACCAGAAAGCTGTAAGCTCCAAAAAACTCAGCTCAGTTTTATGGAAAACTGGAGAGAGATACAAGGAACTGAAGGTGTATTTTCACCTTTTGTGGAAATTACATGAGCACACACTCTCTGAGTATTAATAGAGCTGAATTATCACCTGCTTGACCACTTACAGATATGTCCTACAACATTGTTCCTACCTCACCTTAATTAGCAAACACAGACCATAAAATTTCACCTATTAATCCTGCATTAAGAATGGAATAATCTAATGAACTGCCGCATCCCTTAAATAAAGAGAGCTTCTCTTGACTTAACGGTCCATCTCATCTGTAGGCATCTCATGTGTGGATAGTAAATTACACCTGAACAATAGTGCTTTATTGCTACTCTAAATTATATAATTTAACTTATTTTTCTGTATTTTTTTTCTTTTGTCTAGTAGTTATTCACTGTCTCCAACTTCCTTCTCATATACACATTATAAAGAATACTCCTTGAATAAATTGCTCCTAGATAAGGAGTAACTAAATTTAGTTACTCCTAGATACACTCCTGCATTGAACTTAAAAGAAAAATTGTAGGGTGTCCCCCAAAGACAATAAAATATAAAATATTGAAGTTCAATGCAGGAGTTTATATAACTTCTATAAAAAAGATGACTTAAACATTAAAAATCTAGGTTTCTTATTTTTATTAGTATGGAACATGTTTTGAAGACACATTCCTACCGTAAATGAAACTTTATATGCAACTAATAGGATAAAGTATTCTAGATGGATGGACAGTTGAATATGAACAAACTGTCTAAATTTAAAGAAAAAGACAACTGTAAATGTTATTTGTGAAGTTCTTTTAATGCTAAAATGTGATATTTAGAAGTTCACTTTCACATAAGTATTTTGCAGTCCTAAAAACATCTATTCGCAAAAACATTTAATTTAGCTTTTAACTGTATTTTCACATCATTGGCTACTATAGCACTTATTATAAGCTAAAAGCCATTAGGCAAGTTATATTATCAAAACAGCATCAAAACCACACCTGGGCTTGAAATTACAGTATTCACTTCATTATAATATGACCTCTGCTTACCAAAGAGCAGAACAGAAATAAAAAGGTTAAAACAATTGTCATAGGTGAAGTCAACACGAAAGAATGCCTCAGATTGGTGAGATATGGGCATGGGCATGAGATGGGCATGGGCATACGGGCATGAGATATTCACTGGGAAAACAAGCACAGACCACTGCTCAGATAAATGAGACCTGGACTACATCCACCCACCTCTAACAATTTATATTCTACTATGGTGGGAAACAAATAAAGACACAGATAAACTTTCTTCTGTAACTGAGAACAACTTCACATCTGGGTCAAGAGACTAGAGAGTGGTAGTAATTCAGGTAGCAATGATGACTGGCATTAGTATGGGGAAAGTCACAGAGAGTGACCTGTACCTGCATGACTAAAAAAGCCACCGGCCTCTAATGTCAAAAGTCTAATTCTGAAAAGCAGTAAGTACTGAAGACAATAGTCCCCAGGGCACGGAGGGGGACTCCACAGCTTGACTTCTAACACAATGTAGAAGGCTGAGCTTGCTGTGGAACTGCTCTGCATGTGGGTGATGCTGCCAGAAGCTGCACTACGGGTCCAACTCCTCCAGCTCCATGTGCTGGTCTCAGTTGGATGGACCACAGGACCTAGGGACTTGACTGGTGCCAGTGTGGAGTATGTGATTGTAATAGAATAGAATTCTTAGAATAGAAATTACTGTTTGTTATACTCATCCTGTTCAGTTAACAGATTTTAGATAAGAATGCACTTAGGATCTGCTTTAGTGCCTACTCTACCCCAAATTCCCCCATGACAAAAATAAAGCAGTAAAGAACCCCTTCTCTACAAACCTAAATGTACTTTCTGCATCACCTTCACAATCAATCCACTCCTTTAACTTTATGCTAGTCCTATTGTGTATTGTTTCTCAGCCTTATCTACCACCTTATCCTAACCGCATGTACGTCTTACAGAAGATGTACAGAAGATGTACAGAACAGATGTTCCCATTTTCTTTCCATCCCTTCTTTTCAGGTGAAAATGCACACATTATGTACACATTAACTTTACCTCGGCTCATTTTCCGACACATTCATCTCTCTGATGTAACCCTCAAACAACTTAAAGTTGTGTGTTTTTGGACAGAGTTTAAATCTATTTAGTTATATCCTATTCAATATGCCCCTTCTGAAATAACATCTTAAATGCAAATATATAGTAAGGGAAAAAAAAAACCTGTTTCATTGCATAATGGTGAGGCAAACCACCAACAAATATGGATCCTGTTTCAAGCCCATATGAACTGGACCAGAAATTGCTAGGCATTCTTGTTTCTCTGGAAACTCCAAGGACTGACAATTCTGCTTCACATGGTACCAAGCTTTGCCTGCAAAAATTTAGAAACAGAGATATATTACTGCCATGTTACACTTTCCATTACTGTCTATCTGACAAATTAATTAGGCTGTTACTAAAGCTATGAAGAAAGAAAATCAAGTAAATAGTGCTTTATATTAAAGACTATAAACATAAAAGAAGCTATTTGATTAACAAGCTCTAAGTTGGCATGTTTGGGCTTTGAACTTCCATTAATGCAGACTCAAATTGTAAATCTGAACAGTATAATTGCTAAAAAAGCCAAAAAACATGGTAAAGGCTGAGTAGAAAAAGTTAGACAACTTTTAACAATGACAAATAGGCTTTGTAGACTGAAAGAAAAGGATTTTATCTTGACCTGGAATATTTTAAATGTCAGTATTTATTTTCTGAGAAAAAAAATGATAATCTCAAAAAGCAATTTGAAATAAACTGCATTTAGAGAGTGCAGACCTATTATAACCTTTAATCTCTAGCTTCTAAAACATCATATCTAGGATTCAAACTGCAGTATTAGGCACTGAAATTAACACAAATTCACATTGCCCTCCCCTGTCCTCACACACACTCACTTCTAATGGTGTCACTACAGGACCCAGCTCTGATTTCAGCATAGATAAGTTTAAAAAATATGAATAAACTGCTAACAGTAAAAAGAAAGTACAAGCTAGATAATTTGGTTTTCTTCTATATTTTTAAATGATGTAAAACTCATTTACATTCCCCTAACCAAGAGCAGCAAACAATCTGTCTTCATGAAGGGAAGCATAGTGAAGAAATACCAGAACTAAACAAGTTTCCTGGGTAGGAATTTCTATTGGACTCTCTCTTTCTCTGTCCAACAAACAGAGTTCTAGTGAAGTTCTCTGCTAAAGCAACAGATTTAGTCCTGGAACAGGCTGCCCAGGGAGGCTGTGGAGTCTCCTTCTCTGGAGACCTTCCAAACCCGCCTGGATGCCACCCTGTGCCCCGTGCTCTGGGTGTCCCTGCTGGAGCAGGAGGGGTTGGACTAGATGATTTCTAGAGGTCCCTACAAACCTTAACCATTATGTGATTCTGTGAGATTTCAGTCAGCTGTATGATGAAAAAAGTTCAGGTGTTATTGTAATAACAGGTGCCACAAGCGATCTATGTAAAAATAGCATATGCCAAACAAAACAATAAAGTAACAGTCTGTAATTTACCTGGGATGCTATACATAATACAATAAATCAGTTAATCTTTGGTAATTCAAATGCCACTCTTCCCGGTTTTGTATCCAGAGGATGCACTCAGTCCCTTCCACCAGGTCAGTGGTGAGTCAACTGAACAAGACTGGAGCCAGTACCAAGCCCTGGGAAGCACTGCTGGCCACAGGCCTCCAACTGCGCTCCGTGCAGCTGATGTGGGCCCCTGTGCAGCCAGCTCTCAATCCACCTCACCGTGCTCTCTCTAGCCCTCACTGCCCAAGCTTGTTATAGGGGGCAGCGTCCAAGGCCTTGATGAAGTCGTGGTAGACAACACCCATCGCTCTCCCCTCATCTTCTCAATCATTCTGTTGCAGGAGGCTATCAGTCTGGTTAAGCATGATTTCCCCCTGGTTAATCCATGCTGACTGCTACTCCCGATCACCTTCTTGTCCTCCACATGCTTAGAGATGACACCCAGGATGAGCTGCTCCACCACTTGCAGGGATGGAGGTAGGGCTGACTGACGTGCAGTTTTCTGAAGGAAACCTCTCTTGTTCTCCATGACCTCCCAAAGACGTGTGAGAACAGCCTAGCAATAACATCTGCAAGCACTTGTGGGTGAATCCCATAATTTAATTTTTACTTTGCTTGATCGTTTATTTATAGATTTCTTAGCTAAAACAAAACAAAACAAAAAAAAAAAAAAAAAGAAAGAAAAGAGAGCAGACTAGTCTGTTTCCATCTGTTCCTCTGTTCTAAGTCAGTATTGATCCGGTTTAATTTTCTGATTTCACACCATGTCTACTCCTTGTTAACTGGCATCAAAACAAGAGAACTTTTTTTTCATAAACTTTTTTTTTTGCATGTGTGCATTTTTTTTTTTTTTTGAACCCGGACTGGGCTTAAAATTCGTAAAGCTTTATAAGGGCATTTCAGACATCTTCAAGATTGGAACATTTGTATCTCTCATGCAGTGAGGCTGTGCAGGCTCCTTCTTTGCTAGTTTTCAAGCAGATCAACCAAGAGGAGGAAGCCTTGAACAGCCTGGACTGACCCTATAGCTGTAGGATTAGAAACATCCTGAAGTCCCTTCACAGCCTCAATCTCCTATAGTTGACCCTGTTACACTGTGACATTTTTCTGTAGGATAATCAAAACTACATGCAAATGCAGCAAAGAAAAACTCCACAGTAAAAATGTTTACAGAATAAGACAATGTTTTCCATTACCATCAATACATTTATTTACAGAGGAAGCATTTTAGTTAGTCAGAGTCACTGGATGTTTACCCTGCAGGAAGATGCCTCGCTTCAGACTCCTCACATCTGTTGGTCCTGCCTGTTCCCTGTTGAGATGCCAGGTAACACTGCAGACAAACTAACTAATGAGTAAAAACTCACTGCTTCCTGTTCCTCCTGACAACAGACATATTTCATCGACGTGGAACTGATTTCTTAGTCCTTCTCAGAGACTGAAACAACAAACTCACATGAAGCGTCAATTGAAAGCTAAAGGTGAAGGCATGGTATAAATATCTCTAAAAATACAGAGGAAATAAATCTTTGTTTTGTAGTATAAGAAATGAATAAATATTGTACTGCACTTTTTTCCCACAGATGTAGCACCTAATTTACTAAACTGAAATGGTTCACAATATGAGTCCAAGTCTTGACACATATCATCCATATTATTAGGAAGTTATCACAGTTCTGATTACTTTTGCCAGCCAGGTTAGCTATCATCTCCAATTCTGAAATTAAGTTAGCATAGTTCAGGAATCATTCCTAGTTTAAATGTTGCCAATCTATTTTGCAACAGGTAATTTTAGTGAGATGGAACCTGCCAATTGGTCAGTTCTCAGGTCCAGAGAATAATCTTCATCTGGTTTTATTTACTACGATTCACTAGTATTATTTAGCCAAAAAAAAAAAAAAAAAAAAGTGTGCCAGCCTCTGGCCATTTATGTCTTTGCTATGTGGACAGCATCAGCTTCCCTGCTTCTCAGTTTGTCACAACCTTAAATGATATTTATGGCAATTAAACTTAGAAGACAATATGCACTTATTTCAAGTTAATTTAGGCAGATGTAGGGCACTGAAATTTAAAGTGTCATTTATTGAACAGTTTGACACAAATGAGACTTCTGTATCCAAACATTCAGACAGTGACAAGCTTAGAGCTGGATCTAGACTTGTAACAATGATATTTTAAGTAAAATGGAAAGACTTCACTACATCACAAGATACACACAAAGTGGGAATTCATATTTTCATGAACTATGCAGACCAAAATTATTTCTCATCTTTCTATCCTGTCTGTATGCACCTCAAAATTATTTCAATGCTGACATGAAGCCAAAACTGATAATACATTTCTAATCTCAGTAAGTGTCCATAGATGCTTTTGAGAAAATAATATAGAACAATTTTTTTTTATATTTTTCTCAGATTATTTAGTGAAATATTGGAAAAATATTTGTAAATGCTAGACTCTTCTACTTTGTGTCTTCAGAGGTTTTTATTCTCATTATTAAGAAGGAAAGTTTTCAGCTTTAGTTTCTGAAGGAAGCTTTCGTCTCAGGGATGGAAACATAAAATCAGAAGAGGAGGATGCTAGTAACTTGCAATATATCTTTGTGTCCATTTGATGATTCTAAATTTTAACTTCTCAATGTCTCCTTTGATGGTGCAGTTCTGAAAAGATGTATTCCATGGCTGGTATGGATCTGTCATGACTAACTAATGAAGCTTTTATCTTAAAGAGGCTCCAAAACAACAGTTTGTATCAAAGTAAGTGGCAGTATTTAGTTATTAATAACTGTTATTATCATTAATTTAGTATAATTAAATGCACTACATTCAATTGCAATGTTAGAAAAAAAGCAGTAGCAGTTGATTATTCTCCATTGGCTCATATGAAGTTTCTGAAAAGCGTTTTTCCCTGTGGAATAAAAAACCATGCAACTTATTGAACTCCGATTTACTGATTTGTTTTATCTATTTTTTTTATATATTATATTCATGCAAAATATGGCAAAGTCACAGAAAGCTGCACTTTCTAATATGAAAAAGATAAAAGTCCCTGATCTCTAAACTTGAAACTCACCTATACAAAAGCTGTCATCAGAATTAGTATGTATTTAATATTTTCAACAACATTTGAATTTTGAGCCCCCTCCCAAAAAAGCAAGAAAAATCATATTTCTGTCTGCTTTCTTATCATACTTCTGTCTGCTTCCTTTCAGGTCTCAAAAGGCACTTTGATCTTTGCTGCATTTAATTTTCATTTTCACTAAATAAAAACACAGAATACACAGAACACATGCATAGAATCTCTTCATATTTTCAGTACTATGAAAGATAGTGAGAAAGTGACAGTCTCATTAATAACAGACGAACTCAAGGGAAAGCAGCAAAGATAAGCCAAATACAAAATAATTTTCCCAGAATTCTTTTTTTTTTATGTGTCAAACTTGTCTAGCATTGTATCAGCTTTTAGTTTTGTTCTTTTGTTTTCCTGCAAGATCGATACAGAATTCTTCATGAGCTGAGACAGCTATACAGGGAAAATGTCCATTTTCAATATTTTTAAGTTCCTGGAAATTAACCAGCAAAGAGAGTTCTGACGTGTCCAGCAACACAGACCTAAGATCTTTACTACACAGTGCTCTAAAATAGTGACATCAAAGAGCATGAGCAGTATATCAGCCCAAATTCGGCGTTGTTTCTGAGGGAAAGGTAAATTGGTCTTTATAACCTAAACTCTGTAAGTGGAGGATCATGAGTACAACACAACAGATGTGGTGGAGCCTGGATTGTCTCAGCGGCACTTCCTATACGGTGGTACGAGTGATAACACTGACAACTGAGGCAGAAGGATAAGCTCCAGCCTTCATTCCATGCCCATTCCTTTTTCTTGTGCTCTCCCTCCTATTCAAACTGCAGGTTGCATTAAGGAAATGGTTCAGCTGAAAATCATTGCCTTGCCAACAACACAAGTATATTTTTCATCTGGATCAGTTGTCTTATCCATAATAGTTAAAACATGAGCTCTGGCAACAAGAGCAGGAACAAAGTAGATAAAGGAGAAAAAGAGAGAACAAAGCAACTTAAACACAAGTCTCCTGGGTGCTAAAACTTTCTTTTTAATGGGACTTTGCATTCTCCTCTTTTGCAAAAGTGTCTTCTCCCGAAAGACACTAAAGGAGCCCATTTTAAAGTAAGCCTTTTCTAGAAAAGAAAATAACTGAATTTTAGTAAGATAACTTTAACTACTGAAAATGCAGAATATAGTGAAATTAAATAAAAAAAACTTGAAAATAAATGTATGCTCTGACCGCTCTGTACTGCCATGGATAGTGTTCTCTCCCAAACCTCTTCTGCAGCCCAGCAGAGCTCTGCAGCTTTCAAGGGCTTTCTAACTTGAATTAATTCTTCCTTCCTTCCATGATGTGACAAGACTCAGTTTAACGCTGACTTCCCACGGCAGGCAGACCCCCAGCTTTTGGGGAGGTTTCCCAATCTGTGCTTTCCCTGCACATGCCCTGCAAGCTCCAGCCTGTCCTTGAGAGAGACAAAGCTCATTTTCTGTCAGAGGAGGAGCAACCTCCCTCCGGACAACTCAGTCGGATTGAATTCTGATGAAACAGGAGCTGCTCCGTACGGCTCTCGCCCAGCGCTCCGAGTAAACCAGGCCGCTGGACAACTAGTGTCGCTGTCTGCACATCTCCCTCTTCAGGGAGGAGAGAGTGGCTTGAACCATCCTTCACATACTCAAGTTGCCTCCTCCTGGCCTCAGCACAGTGATTTTAATCAAATCCTGTGCCTCCAGGCTTCTGGAGGCAACATGCAGTGCCTAACAGCATTTTTCTCCCAGGACAGAACAGGCTAATTCTTTTTTCCTTTCTCCAGAATTTCTATCAGCAAAGTCTGAACTGTGTGGGGAAATGGATATCTAGCATCTCTCAGTTGTTGGCCAGTGTGTGTTCAGTGTGTGTTCAGTGTGTGTTCACTCGGGCTCACGTGTAGAACAGCTCTAGGGTTAGCAGGGTCGGGAAGGATCTTCACCCAGGTACTTGTTCATGGTTTGCCTACCAGAATCATTTGGTTGTAGAAATTCCTCATCAGTGCTTCATTTTTAGGTATAGGTGACTTTGTGGAATGTATCTTAAGAACATATTTCAGAATCAGAAGGATGTGATTTAACTGAAGTCCGTAGTTTTTTGTGGGCAAATTTTTTACAGTTTATGATATAGCTGAGGTCACGCTAGAGGATTAAAACTCCAAAATTAAGCATTTCAAAAATTTCATCTTAGATAAAAACAGCAGCCCATGTTATCTTATTCTGTATTTAATCATGAAGGAGAAAAGGAGTATTTTCTAAGTGCTACACTATTTCTCTCCCGTTCCCTCTGAGGTACTTGGTCCATTTGCTCTCATTTAATATGCATATATAGTATAAAATATTTTGGCATCAGATAAGAAATTATGAAAACTTCAAAATCACCTCAGTTACTTCTAAAGTGAAAGTCTTATCCCACTAAAGTATTTAGTTTATAAAAACTGCTATTGAATTGTATCACATATACTAGTTATACTTCCAGATTATCCAAAATTGATTCAGAAATAGGAATACTATTCAGTTCTATTACTATTTATATAGAAAAAAAAGGTCAAATGTATTAAAAAATCCATTTGATGCTGAAACTTCTGTGTTTTAAAAAATATCAATTTGGGTTATTCTAAGTATAAAATTATGAAGTTTGGGAAATTAATAATGGGAAGAATGGAGTTAAGAGTTCCTGTGTACATCACATGGGATATAATAAGATTTAAATATTTTTATATAGAGAACCAGCTAAGGACATATCCTGAGGAAAAGCCTCTGGCAAATACATGAATTGTTGAAAAAGTATCTGTAAACGATACAAAGTTTAGTGATATGCAGGAGTCAATACGAGATGGCATGCTGTTTCTTTGTTTTTATCTGCTGAAGAGAGGAAAATAAAGGCATTGTAACTAAGAAAAAAATGAACAGTGTGGGACTCTGAAAGTAAAACTTGATATAGTTTTGATTTTTACTATAATGAAACTTCAAAAATTAGTTAACAATAAAAGTTAACAGTAGTTAACAGTAATTAGTTAACAGTAAAAGAAAGCAACGTTTTCTCATTCATGAAACTTCTATCAGCAGCAGATATTATCGATGCATTCTCAGTACTTAATCCATCTAGCGATAGGATGAGGGGTAATGGCCATAAGCTGGAGCACAGGAAGTTTCGTTTCCAGGTGAGGAGGAACAACTTTACTGTTAGGGTGACAGAGCCCTGGAACAGGCTGCCCAGGGAGGTTATGGAGTCTCCTTTTCTGGAGGTCTTTTTGAGGTCTCTGGACCTTCTCTGGAGGTATCCCGCCTGGATGTCACCCTGTGCCACATGCTCTAGGTGTCCCTGCTGGAGCAGGAAGGTTGGACTAGATGATCTCTAGAGGTCCCTTCCAACCTTGAATATTCTGTGATTCTGTGATCTACATAGCCTTTTGTTTATTAAGTTTATTATGCTGTTTAATATCACCATTCTGGTTTCTTTTTTTGTGAGATGTTAAATTTGAATCTACTTTGTTACTCATCTCTAGCATCTACAAAACCATAATTAACATAATTAGTGTTCTAAGTCATGAAAAAAAAAGAAGCCTAGATTCTTGGCCAAAAAACTAATATCATTTGAAAACCTTTTTTTGATTGGACATTTATGCCAATGAAACTCCACTGTTTATTCTGAACACTTGACCTACAGATGAAAGGATACATTCAATGCATCTATTTAAAAACTTTTCCTCATTCTTTTTTTTTTTTTTTGATTCAAACTTGTTTTGAACTGCAGACCCTGTAAATCCAACTTCGATTCCCTTGATCAATCTAACATTGCTATTGCTGTTGCACTGTCATGCTCTGCTAGTGCACCGTAATAGTGTCCCTGTGTAAAAGAAATCTTCAGCAAACCAGAATTTTCATGGCTTTCATTTCTGGAGTTATTTTTGCCAACAACAGCTCTTTATTGTTGTCAGACCAGTATCTTTTTTCCTTTCCTCTAGAGCTAAGCTATATGATTAACCTTTCTGTGATGGCTACTGAAATAACTAGTAGATACTACCCAATTAGGAATCAGAGCATAGGATAGAGTTGAACTTAGGAAAGGGTCATTTATAACCAGCGTTGCTATAATGACCTGGACTTTTTCCAGGCAAGACCACTGAGCGTGGAGAAGTTGCATATCATAACCTAAAGCAGAAATTAAGAGTTAAGTCATCACTCATGTTATATTTCAATCACTCCTAGTTTTGCATGAAACATTTTAGCAGAGATTAAAAAAAATAAAAAAAAAGGATCAATGAAGACATCACTAAGGTATTTGGTTTGTGAGGACTCTAACAATAGGCAGTAATTGTTGAGAGGTCCAGCAACTTCCTAAATCTTTTACATTGCCAATAAATTTAAAGCAGATTTAACCCTGGGTAAAGCCAAGTGCTTCAATGGATATCCTAGAGCAGGTGCAAATCCACACAAGTGCACAAGCACTCAGTTCTAATGGTGTTATATAAATACTGAGTGCACTTCTCTAAATAAGCATCACCAACCACCATTAATTATCTTGTGGCTTCTGAGTAGATGACCCATTAACTAAATTTCCTTTAAGCAGAATATATTGCATTCACATGGCACACAAAAAAAAAATAAAGTGGAGGGATGATCCTTCACCTGTATGCTGCTGTGTTAGAAATCAAGGCCCATGCTCAGCACTTTTGTCTAATTAGAAGTTTATTTAATGAAGGAAATGAAGACATACTTATTGTTATCAGTGCAGAGGTGATTCTTGTTCAAGCGGCGCACAGTGGCCTAAGAAAAGGAAAAGTTTCTAATATCACAGCTGCAGTTTGGTCTGTTTCTGCAATGTATGAAAAAGATGAATCTTACATAGTTAATGAAGGCAGTTTTACAAAGCCTTGGATAAGATGATTGTCACAGAACACCTGCTGTACTGCCAGTGAGGTAATTGTATCTTCACAACAAGCATAAAAATGTAAACTGCCTGAGGTCTGTGCCCTTTAAAAATTATTTAGTCTTTCCAAGTCTTTTTCTGAGTCTTTAAAATTTTCTCCATAGTGCCCTGCAAAAACACAACCTCTGGGGAATCCTGTCCACCTCCAAATTTGCCATGTAGCTCTTTCACTTCACTATAGACATCCCTAAGAAAAACAAAACCATACTTTCAGATATGTAAGTAAAAACAGCTGCACTGCCTTCCATTCAAATTTAGACTCAGTAAATAACTGCACTAGTTTACATAAAAAACAAAGCTCTCAGTCATTGCTCTGAGGCAAAACTTGGCAATGTGTTTAATAGCAAGCACTGTAACAATTATCCAGTGAATAAAAGCTACTCAGAGGAAAAAAAATATTCCAGCCAAAATAATCAACCTGTCCAAGATCTGTGATGAAAATCCAGTCCTCTTACTGTATTCAATTTTATTAAATTGGTAAAGTTGCTGTGGACACAACATCTCATTATTGTGAAAAAGAGATTTGCAGCCATGCTGCTATGCAATTTTTGGCATGAATATTATGATAAACCATGAGAATAGTGTATTCTCTGACAGCAATATGCACATGTTTATTTGCAAACATTAAAAGGTATGACATTTCTTTTACTCACAACAAAAATGATTTATACGGGATAAAAAAGCAGTAAAATATTCCCCTGTAAGTAGAAAAAGAAGATATTATCACAGTCTAATTTTCATTGTACTTCAAGGTGTATTACACAACACCTTTTTCAATTCTAGTTCTTTTAGGTAATATGAGATTATAGAGGCACTATATTTTTGGCAGATGGCTCATCGTCAGTAATTGAAATGCATTGGGTTTAGTGAATTTGGCAGACAAAAATCTTCCCATCACAGGGTCACACAGATTGGTGCTTGAAACAACCAGGAATATCTTAAGTGATGAGAATGAACAGTTTTCTCAGCAAGTGACTACAACACCGTAGTACTTTTATTACCCATGATGTCTGTTCATAATTCTTAATATCTGCAGAACAAAGAATAATCTACGTTGCTCATATATGCTGTGTTGTAATGCTCAGTAACTCCTACATTTTCATCCTGACTTTGCCAACTTCCCAGATACCACTGCTTGAAACTTAACCTCTCTATCTCAGCAAAAGTCAGTTTTGTGAGAGCTTATTATGGCTTGTTGCTCTGCAGTTAATCAAATTAAATGCTATCTTCGGAAACCATACAGGCTTCCAGACTGACCTTATCAAATTAGCTATTTGTGAATAATATAAATTTAACTGTTAATAAATAAAAGGCAGGGTAAGGTATACTTGATTAAGGTAAAATATATATTTGCATAATTAATTCAAGTCCATGTGAAGAAGCATTAGACGAAAATAAGCAACTTCTAAACAAATCCTTTAAACATCTGTACCACCCAGACTTTAGATCTTAAAATAAATTCCAAAACCATTTTCAATCTGTTAAAGGTAGTGGAGTGATTAATTGACAACTGCTCATTACATATTGTGAATCTCATTCATGTTCTGCATCCCTTCTTTTTCAACAGTGAAAATCAAGAGCTGAGCTACCCTGAAATAATCAGTGTTCTCTGCTTCTTCCTTTGCTCCCTTCCTCCCTCTCTTCCATCCATCCTTCCTTTCTGTCCATCCATCCATCCATCCATCTGTCCATCCGTCCGTCCTTTTCAGGCTCACAAGGAACACTGGCAGTAGTAAAGGGACTGTTCTGTTCTTCACCTATTGACAGAGACTGATCTGAAGATCGAAGTTTGCTGCTGAAGGGAGTTGGGGGCAAAAATTCATAAAATAATTGCACTCAGGTAATGACAGGTAACGCAGCTCTGAGTAATGGCAGTGATATGGCAGCTTTAATACTCTAGCTCCATGTGAAACCTTCTATTATTCCCAAAGTCTCCTACAACACTGAGGATTCAGGCATTCCAATTTTTGTTAACTTGAGCATCTAATTCTTTCTTAAAATGAACAACCAAAGAATAACAGTAGTATCCTGGTGGATTAAACTAGCTAAATGACTAAAATTATATGCCCAATTACAAAATGCTCCAGAGACAAATCATGTTCCTTTATGAGAAGGGCATCTCCTCTCATACAAAAAAGAGGACTCAGCTGTGTCTGAAGAACCATCTTCCCTATCACTTATCTGAACTCCATAACTGAATTCCTATGTGACTCCTGGAATCACCAAAGGGAGAAATGGAAAACTACGGGGTTTGGGAAGATGTGCACGATGGAGTATGTGACGGATACGCGGGGTGGAGTGTGACGGATATGCTCCTTTCCCAGCTCAACCTGGCCTGTACCTTACATACAGCCCTGCTCAGTTGCTAACCACCAGTGATTTATCTAATCCTGGTAGGCACCACCATTCTGATTTCTTCTGTCACTTAGACTCTTAGATATTCCTGAAGACACTTAGACACTTAGATTTTCCTAAAGGCTGCATCTCAAAGGGGGGCGGTAAGGCTAGTGCA
>VZSG01000846.1:215900-263516 GCA_013398315.1 Nothoprocta pentlandii
CAACTCCTTACCCATCCATACAGGTCTCCTGCCCCGCTTGCTCGACTTCTTTTTTGTGGGGATACACCGATCCTGAGCTTGGAGGAAGTGGCGCTTGAATATCAGCCAGCTCTCCTGGACCCCCTTTCCTTCTAGGACCCTGACCCAGGGGACTGCTCCAAGGAGCTCCCTGAAGAGGTCCAAGTTGGCTCTCTTGAAGTTCAGGGTAGCTATCCTACTTCTCACCCTACCTCCTCCACGCCGGATCGTGAATTCCAACATCTCGTGGTCTCTGCAGCCCAGACTACCCCCAACCCTCACATTTTCCACTAGACCTTCTCTGTTTGTTAGTATCAGGTCTAGCAGCGCCCCTCACCTTGTTGGCTCCTCAACCACCTGCATCAGGAAGTTATCTGCAATGTTCTGCAGGAACCTCAGTTTTGGTAGATAATTAAGAATTACTTCTTTTTGGCTTCATAATACAAAGAAATCACCAACAAGTTTGGTTACAAGGCCTGGGGCACGTAGGCTTCTGCCAACAATTTCCAGTCAAAATCAGGTACTTTCCCTTCTGATTTCCTCCAAATGTAACCACTATGGTTTTCCTTCATATGGTTTCTTTTAATGGTAAGTATTTATATTTCATTCTGAAATATACATTCTCCTTTCCTGTTACACTGCCATGAAAGAAAATAAACATCATTTGGAAACAAAGAGCCTGAGAAAACTACTACTTAACTTATTTTCCTTTCATCTTATCCTGTTTTAGTTGGAATTGTCATTTCTTTTACAGGAGTAACATATCCTACTATGAGTTGCAAGTTGGTAACATCAAGAAAAGACAGGAGCCATAGCACTACTTCTGTCTGTCTGTCTGTCTGTCTGTCTGTTTATCTATCTATCTATCTATCTATCTATCTATCTATCTATCTATCTATCTATCTATCTCCCAAGATATTTCCATTTGTCACATTGTTGTTGTTGGGAATTCAACTTTTTCTTGCACTAAGTAGCTTGGAACTAATGCACAATATCTCCCTTGCCCAAACGTTTAAGTTTGCTAGGGATAGATGATATGAATGAAAATAAATGATTTAAGAACATCACTGAAGTGATGAGCACGGTCTAATGGTACTACAGTTGTAAATATTTTTTTCCAAAGATGTGTCATAGCCCTAATGGCCATAATAAGATTTCTCTGCACAAAGTTAGTTATCACTCACAGCTAATGAGATATAATATCACTGGAATTACCAACTGTCCAACGTAGATGATCTTCCAGGCAATTATAAATAAAGACAAGACTAAAATATAAAACTTACCTAATTTGCACGTTATGCCAGTCTCCATCATCCACTCTGGCAGTAGTACTGATGTTTCTGATTTCTACTGCTTCATCACATAAAAACTGGTACTGTAGAATGGGAAAAATGCTCTTATTACCTAATTTATAATAATTAAATGACTACAGGCTTAGAAACTTCAATATAAAAATAGCAAATTATCTCATAAAATCTGGAACATGCCATGTACATCACAGGAAAATCATATTTCTTCAGAGAGCTGGATCAGAATGTCTATTGCACCAGGAATACAGAAACACACATAAATGTTTCTTAGCTTGCATGAAAGTGCTCTCATCTTTGTACATTGCACAGTCAGACACTATGGGCCTGATGTGCAAAGAATTTGACCGTCTGGGATTCAACTGAAATTAACATTGGCCACAGGTGAATTTCACTCTCCGTTTTATGGCCTCCTTACACTTCCACACACGTAATGTAGCATGTGAGCTGGAACATTTAGGAACACCATTTAATATCCTATTCTAATGTGAACAAGCACTTGATTTCATGGTTTGTCTACCTGTAATTGTGGCTTGATTGTGAGCTTAGAACCATTTATTCATTGGACTTGAAATCTGCACTTAATTCACCTGTTTTATGAATGTGTAAGTGAATTCAATTACTTTTAACATGGCACACTGTGAGATCTGAATAGACTTTGTTAATGAAAGCATTTTCATATTTTATGGTACTTATGTTAGAAAAATATTTTTCTGCATTATTGCCATGAACACAAGTAAGATGGATTTAACGCCATCAAAACATTCTAGACCTTGGATAACTTTCTGCCCCAATTAATCTCATTTTTCTGGATAATCATAATATAACATAGAAATAACTATATAAGAAAGCATAGGATTATTTTTTTCTATATCCATTTAATTGCAATTTATATATCTTTACATACTTTATATGTATGATCTCGTTCTTTAGATCATGAAGGCCAATATAACTGAAAGACAGTATTCCTAATATTAATTCCACAATTCTTGAAGAAGAATATTAGATTCAAAGTTTTGAGAATGTCTAACAGAAATAAAAACTAAAATGCATTATAAGAAAAGTAACTTCTCTTTTAAATATCTTTTTATATGCTCTTTAGTACTTATCAGTCTCTTCATTATCCAAGCGTTGTCTTTTCTTTAGGAAAAAAGGGTTATTTGCCAGAGGTAAACATATATTGGAATATGTACTCCACTCCCGTAGGCATGTAAGCAAATGTATTGCTATTTACTTTGTTCAGAAAAAAAACAAACAAATGGGTTTTGTGATCTAAGAATGTGAACTAAGTTCTTGTGAACTAAGAATGAGTATGTTAGCTTAAGCAAAAGGCTTCTACTTGGAGCCACACAACAACAATATATGCTCTTTTCTTTTACATAGTGAATTTTTCTGTGACAGAATTAACTCAGTTCCAATTCCCTCACTATGATTTTAATGAAGTTGCACAAGAGGAATTTCAATAGGCTCAGGCTTTGTAACTACAACAAAATGCCTTTATTTCTAGCATTTATAAAGAAAATCTAACAATTTCCTGATTTTTGGCTTTTAAGATGTACATTTTGTATGAGACATTCCAACTATGTGATTCAATCTCCCTCACTCACCACCTCTTGTGAGATATATTAATCCCACAACACCTGATTTTGCCCTAACAAACGACAAATTTGACCACTTTTCTTAAAATGTTAGAGAACATCAAGCCCTTCTGCCCACATACTCTCTTCCGCTGTAGGAAGCAGGAAAAAAAAAAATCAGAATTCTTATCAAAGCATAAATGTTACTTCCTCCTCCTCCACACCATTACAGTATTTTGATGCCTTACCTGTAAAGTGCCATTTTTGATGAAGAGCTGAATTAAATATCTCCCCACTGTTTCTGGACTCTTCTCAATATACAGAAGGAGTCCATGAGGATTATAGGTCTTAAACTCCAAATGGATGAAGTTTTGTGTGTTCAAACTCAAGCCTTGAAATTCCATGTAAGAATCACCATAGTAGCGAGCAAAACTGAAATCTGTAAATACAATTTTAAGGAAAAACAGTTAAATCTTTTATTTTCTTCTTCCTCCAGAGTGCTTCCTCCAGTTTGCAAATTCTTTTAAATGTCGAGTAGATAGCTATGAATCTGAACAAAAGACTAACTCTAAGAATTTCTAAAGCTGAACATAAAGGTTTAGGCCAAAATTAATTAACCAGGCAGCTAGGATGAACAACTGAAAGGAAATGCTATGAAGATGTTTTTTTAACAGTATTTTGGTGTTGCTACTTAGAAAATACCTAGCATTTACGAAGTATCATTTTGAAGAAACCTTTGGATCCACTCAAGTCAACAGTAGTGGTGTCCAAGTTAGACATTGAAATATTTTTTGCAGCAAGAATACATACATTCATTAAAGAATGTGTCTGAGTGTCCTTGCAGAAATCACCAAAAAGTATAGACAGGGAGGAAGACATTCACCAACTTATTTATGAGTGGCATCTTAATGAAATATGTCAACTCTTTCGACCAAAATGAACAAAAGGATGTTAATGCTTGCCAGGAGGGATGCTGTGGCAAGAACATTTCCATTCTGACTCCATTTAGCTTATCTGCATTAATAATCTAGATCCCCAAAATCTCCTACACTCTGTTCCATACCTGGCAAGGGCAGATGCAGTTCCTTACTTAAATGGAAAATACATGCAAATACACAGCTGCAATGATATCTAATGGCAGTGGAGTACACTCAAAAAGTGTCCTTTCCTTCATTTCCTCCCTTCCTTCTTTCCTTCTTTTTCTCTCTCTCCCTCCCTCCCTCCCTTTCTCATGCCACTTCTTTACAAGAAGAGAATACTGGACATGCATACAGCTACAGAAGTCAAGAAGTGGCCCAGACCCCATCTCAAGTACATATTCATGCACCTCTTAACTGTTCACTTGCTAATGTTTAAACTGAGCATCAGATAAGCACACATATCTTCTCATAAACAACTACAAATCTGTGTGCTCCTCCACTCATGCGACATAGGAGGAGTACTTTAGTTATTTTCAGTTTAGATATTTTAGCACCACTGCAATATTTCAATTTTTGCACAAGCAGAAATATAGAAATATGCTTTAGTTTCACTTGAAAGCTCACACAATATACTATTATTTCAGTGATTGACTTTATGCAACTGAAATAAACTTAAACAAATATTAGCAACTTACCCATCTCGTTAAAAACATCAGTAGAAAAATATGAACCTAGATACAATGCACAATACAGTAAGTGAATGATTCTATTTGCTTGGCTCAAGCTTAACTGAATCATTTAGACAGCAATGACTTGAGTATCTTAAAAGGTCACAGACCACACTTCTATTTCCCGTAACATTTTCATCTTCACTAACACAAACAGCAACAGCATATACTGTTAACTATAAACAGCATATAGCATACATATAACTATAAATGTTTAAATTCTGAACAGCAATCATAATGAGATAAATTATATGGTATTAATATTGCCCTATTAATAACCCATTTACAAAGGTAGGTTTGGAGTCACTGTAGCCAAATCCCAAACACAGCTCTTACTAACAACTTGCCATGAAGAGGTGAACAGAAAAACAGCAACAAACCAGTTATATACAGACACATCTGCATACACACATACACACACACACACACACACCATGCAATAAAAGAAACCCAAAATTTCAAGCAATATTAATGTGATAAAGATGACCTCATAATTTTAAATGCTTTTAGTCCTTCAAAACTCTGCTCTGAAAAATCCATCAGGATGTGTAAATTTCAGAAACAATTAAAAACACACAAAATTTGTATATAAAAACTTTTCTTTTTACTGGTAGAACAATTCCTCTGATGCTAAAGGGCAGATACCACTCTAGAGGATTTCCTCCAATCGTTACTTATTCCTTATTAGTTTGCTTTCCTGAATTCCCTACTGAGCGCTAATCCTTTCCCTGATTCCATTCTCCCTAAATTGCCCCTGCATGCAGTTTTGCTCTTCCCATAGACTCCGTTGCTTCCCTTACACTCTTGAGCTGCTGACATCTACCCAACTCTTTTACTCCGATGAACAAAAGATGCTTGGATCCAATGAGCAAATAATGAGACGGTTTTTGTCTCTTTCCTGCAGTCCTGATTCTTTCTGTCCCTTCTCATTTTTTGGAGTTGCTCAGCACACACATGAAGTGGATATGTGAGAACAGGTCAAAGACATGTCTGTTCTTTGGTGCTTTGTTGACATAAAGCACATGAAGATCTGAACAGTGCAGGAGAAAAATAAAAGGTGAGCCAAGCAGTGTACTTAAGATGCAGAGAGCTGTGTGCTCTCTTCTCCCCAATCCTTTTAACTTGCTATGGCCACAAGTGATGCTACCTTGCAAGGCAATATACTCCATCATTCCAAGGGTTTGGGGCCCATTTGGCTTCTTATGGGACATACATTCATGCCACTAACAAGAAAGCTTTTCAAAGTAAGCAGCTCAGTAGTAAGAATATTGCCACAGTCCTCTACGTCCATTTAGAGTGAATGAGAGAAAGCACTCAAGAATATTCAGTCAGCTTCAGGGTTTTGTGAGGCCAATGAAAATGTGCTGCTTGAATCACACAGAGGGCTAAGTTTCCTCACACAGTAGCTATTAACAGGGAACACACGCACGTTTTTTCCTACAAAGATTCTCACATGATTTGTAACAACTCGCAAGCTTTGCTTATACTCTCTCTACTGCACTTACAGACAGCTTTTCCATTTGATCTCTGTGCCTGGCTTCCTACATTGTTATTTGTTCTAAAGCGGAGTGCTCATAACCCTGGCCTTTCAGAGAAAAGAACCCCAAATCCCTCCTGCATTTTATCTTTCACTCTGCATGTCTAACACTCGCCTTCCTCAGAAGCAGGAAGGCCCTTTGACCTATAAAATCGGATCCGCTGGGTACGCACGGCCCTGCACTTCCTTGTGTTTACAAGAACCCCCATTAACGCTGGGATGCCGGAGGCTGCGCGGCCTTGCCGCGGCATCAAGCGTGTACGTGCGCAGCTTGGGAGCCTCATCGGCCGGCAAGTGCCACTAACCCTGCCACCATCTGCGGCCTTTCCTCCGTTCCAACCTCAGCTTCAGCACTGAAAGCTTCAAATTCAAAACTTCCTGCAAACTAGAAGGTTTTAAGTCTCGTTTTTAAGGGACAGGGTAGCTAATGAATATCCTAAATACGCTCCTCAGCCTTTTGGATGACAAAGCTTCTGTCTCAAGCAATTTGTGTGGCATTTTTATTACATTGCACCACATCTTGTCCTTTCCCCCCCCCCCCCCACTTGTGGACACATCTTCCACATTATTCACTGTTGTTTTCATTGGAAATAACTTACAGCATACAAAGAAAGGCATAGTTTGGCAGCATTGCCTGCTGGAAGGACTTATGAAAAATACAAACAAGTATTTTATTTGGAAAGATTATTTTCAATAAAGACAGAAAAGATTTCTTACAACAGCATATGACAGAGGTCATAAGAACATTATGTTTGTTTAAGCCTGGAGAATTTCAAGTAGAAAAAAAATTCGGGGAAGTGAAATGAAAGCAGTGTGAGGAGGACCGTTCACCAGGTCAGATACTGAGCATCAGGCTTGTCAGGCGCTTCCAGCAGTGGCCAACAGCAAGCGCTTAAGGAAGCAGCATGTGGAGAGCAAACCCTCCTCCCAGAGTAACCCTGTAGCTTCCAGACAGAACAGTGTGGTGCCTTCCTAAGGCAGGGTCTACAGCCCAGCACTGCGTGTACCTACTAGTACCGTTGCCATTGAGTAGGGAGGCCAAAACCATAAGCACAAACGCATGTCAAATGCAAGCACTCTCTGCTAATGCACTGCCACCATTCAGAACACATTCTTGTTCTAAAACCTACCAACCCTTAAAGCCCATGAGACATCTCATATGCCTTACGTGCTAATGAACAACCATTGTGCCTCTCAGGGTGCTTCCCCCCCAGCACCTCTGGGTCCACAGGCCTCAGCCCCTGTCCTTGGCTGCCATTTCCTGGGGGCACCAGTGGCAGAGGATGGTGGTCAAACGGTGGTTGGCAGCTCATGATCTCTGACAACAGAAATAAGAGCTGTTGGATCACGTAAAGGTCAAGAAGAGCTTTGGCTGTGGTTACAATGAGGCCGCAGAATTAAAGATTCCAAGAGGAGTAAGATAAACAGCAGAATTACATTGAAAGAACAAATTTTAGCCTTTTCCGGGAGCTGCTTAGCCGGAATCCACGAGAAACAGACCTGGAGCGCAAAGGGGCCAGGAAGGCTGGCACATCTTAAAGTTAGACCACAGTCTGACCACAGACCACAGTAATGCTCATGCCAACGTGCAGAAGGTCACGCAGATGAGGTTGAAGGTTGCATGGATCAATACAGAGCTCCTGTCTAAGCTCAGACACAAACAGGAAATAAAGAGAAAATGGAAGCAGAGAGAGGCTGCTTGGGAAGAACATGAGGACACTGCCAGACTTGGCAGGAATGGATTCAAGAAATTCAGATTTCAGCTGGATTTGAAATCAACAAAGAATGTAAAACAAACAAACAAAAAGGTGTCTATAAGTATACTGGTAGCAAAAGGAGGGCTTCGAGAGTGTGGACCACTGCTTCCTGGGGAAAAGGCCCTAGTCACAAGTGACAGAGATATGACTGAGCTATTCAGTGGCTTCTTCGCCTCAGCCAGGCGGCTAGACCTCTTAGCAGAGTCTGTGGAGGGCAGCACTATCTACATTAGAAGAAAGTTTGGCATGATTTTATCTACTGCGTGCATGAGATGGGCCAAATGCGGTGCATTCACCCACATGGGTGTTCAAAGAGCTGGACTGATAATATTGTGTGAACTTGGCAGTTTTGAAAGGCCCTGGCAAAAAGGCATCATGCTACAGCCATCGTCAACAAGGGCATGATCCAGGAAGCTACAGGCTGGTCAGTGTCATCTCAGTCCCTGGCAAGGTGATGGAACAAGTCCTCTTAGAAGCTATTTCTAAACACATCCAAGGCAAGAAGGTGGCTGGGAGGAGCCAGAGTTGGTTTACCATGACTGGCCAACATGTACTGGTTGCCCAGTACAGAACTGTAAGAAAACTCTCTGAACTGCTATTACATATGTGAGGTGTTAGCTTCAGAGAGAATCACAGTTCTGAAGTCTGTGGCACAGGTTAGTCTTCTGGATTACTATAATCTAATCTGTTTATCCTGAAACTGCTGATAACAAAAATTATCAACACTGCAGAGTAAGAAGAATTCCTTTCAATAAACATACTCATGTAGAAGTGACAAGCTGTGTCACCACTGATGCGTCCTGTGAAGACAAGAGCAGTACAATCTCTGATATGAATTTCTTACAGAAAATAAGTCAGGAAAATATAACTATACTTAATTAGCACTGCCTGCCATAAACTCTAACTTTGGCCTTTTCTCATTTTTTGAGAAACTGCTTTGCAGGTAAGAAATGCATTAACAAAAACTAAACTAAACAAAAAGCCTAAATTTCAATAACATTACTTAATCATGAAGTTATTGAAAAAAGGGGGGAGGAGATTTTCACAAGCAGTCTTTCATAGTGTGAAAGCTGCTTAGTGGGAGTTCCACTTCTAACTGGAATTTATGTCTTTAATAAAGTATTAGTATTCAACACCCTGGAGAAGATTTTCAAACAATAACTCTATTGTCAGTTATGGTTAAATATTTTATCAAAACTTGAGTGTATCCAACCTATGCACCTAATACCTTTAAATCATTTCCATCACTTAAATGCTGTTTGCATTTACCTCATTCAATTTTTTTACTCTACAGTTGTGCTTGTATCTATATTATACTGGATGTTGGGAATTCAGTTTTTCCAGATATGCGTTACCTTCTCCGTACTAACAATATGTATGTACAGTTTTAATGATCTGACTTGATCTTTTATCCTCATCTTAGAAAAGTTTTATGAGCCAGTGTGACTATTCTTCTTCAAAAAAGAAATAACTGCCGTCATCAACAGTCAGGGGACTAGAGCCCATGCATGGAGAGGCTGAGGGAGATGGGCTTGTTTAGCTTGGAAATGGGATGGTTTTGGGGGCCCCTAACAGTCATCTGCCAGTTATTAATTGGGAGGGTTATGAAGGAGATGGAGCCAGGCTGTTTAGACATGCACAGCAGGACTACAAGAGACAGCGGTCGTAAATTGAACCGGGTAATGCGTTGGGGTGGAAGCATTCTTCCTGTCCTAACTGTTAAGAAGAGTGGATGCCTTCCCAGTTTTGTGAACTCTGCCAGAATCTAAAAGCAGGGTGAATGAATAATATACTCCAAAACTTGCAGTTCTTTGAGGTTTTGCATTTAATGAGTCATGTTAATGACTCCCTTGCATTCCGTGATGAGGCCAATCATTACAGAGTCCCAGAGTCACATAAATAGATTGTCAAGATTTATCTTTACTCCTTTAAATACAATAACTTATTCATTTTCTATCTGTAATCAGTATGTTAAAGTTTTTAGCTTATTTTCAATTATCATGTTTGTGTGTATGTTTGACTCAGCCTTTTCAAGTGAAGTACCTTAAAAAGAGAAGAGCCCAGTGACTTTTACCCATTATTTTTGTTTCTATTGCAGAAATTTCTATTGCAATGCTCTTACTCTGTGATACATCTAACCTTTGTTTCCACCGAATGTACCCACAGTTACAGTGAACCTGTGTTTTATTCTGTCAGAATTCTGTGTTGCATGACTAGTAGAGAATTATAGTTATGTTTTTCTCTCAAAGTTGAAATGTTCTCTAATGCGGCATGCTATATAACTATAAAACATGGTTAACATCCAGAACTGTTTCCAGTGGAGCCCATAAGTGGCTCTCAAGCAAAGAAAAACAAGTTATGAATAAATCCTCATTAGTATTCCTCTGTCACGCTTACACAGAGGTACAGATTTGAATACACTGCAAAATTCTTCAAAAAGAAAAACGGCTATTTTAGAGCTCCTGTACTATCTCACAATATCTATGCCACCAATCTAAATGTACACAAGCCATACATGCACAAATGTGGAAATACAAAACAGCTCCCTTAGAGAGATAAATTCAGACCCCTTCTGGGGGGTCTGAACCATGAAATTTCCCCCTCATTATTGCACAGTTTTCCTTTCCCTACACATGCATGTCAGGCCCATTGATCCAAGCTTTGATTTTTTTACTGCTTTAGATGAAAAAGTCAGTCTGCAGTTCACAGGACAGTGTGCCCACATGTACCCCTTTGGGCTGGTTACAGTGAGACCTGTGCTTACCCTCTCTGCTCACCCCATAAGGGGGACAATTGCCTACATTTTCTCTTATTTTTCAGTTCTCCATTCTGTTTAGGAGTTATAAGATACATTTGGAGACAAACAATAAGAAAGATCAATATGTACCAGATTTTCTTACACAATACATTTTTTTTCAAATGCTTTTCTCAAAAGGATTTATGTGCACAGCACAGCTCTTTAGAAACCAGACAGGTGAAAGGCATCCATGAATTCCACACAGACTGAAACGCGGAGATTCCTAATCATACAAATAGTAACATTCTGTAATAGAGACATACTGTATGGAAGTGTAGGGAAAAATCCTTAAAAAAAATAAAATGAATCTTTCTATTATGAAGGGTATTATGCTCTTTGGTGCTTCTAATAATAACAAACTAGTTCAGTTATTTTTTTTTAATATTAAAAAATATAAAACTAAATCACAGATTTCTCTAAGTTATTAATTATATTTGTATTTAAATACTAAGTATTATAGAAGACAATCTACCAGAAGAAAACAAACAATAAAATTAAAAAAAAACAATAATATTATCAGCTCAAGATCCATCCCTTTTATATGACTCATTGAGGTCAGTGAAAAAGATTCTGGAGAGTTTTCCTTGGAGAATAAGGACTACCAGGGTGAACTATGCCAAACAATCTGGACTATAGCTCACACTGACATATGGTTCGAAAGTATAAAGTTGGATGAGTCTGTTTCAAACTAAACGACAATTCTCACAGGAATTGTAGCTTGGACAACTGTAACACATGCGCCTTTAATTTTGAATTCAGAGAACTCTTGAATTACTTTGAAATTAATTTAGGATGATATTCACATAACATGCTCAATCTTAACCTCTTTTGGGGGGGTTTCTCAACTCCAGGCTCATATGATGTTATTTACAACATGACTTTTCACTCCTCTTTTGCTTGCTTCTTTTGCTACTTTCAGTTACCAGACATCTTCTACCTCCTTTGCCCTCAAACATGTGTCAAGGCTTTCTTTATTGTCTTCTTCTTTAGCAAATCTTCACTAGAGCCTGGTGTAAAAGAATCTTCTGGTATCTTCCATTTATATTTAAATTAGACTGGCAGAAACACCTACTCTAAAACCAAGACTATGGAAGCCTGTTAAGTAAAAGAGGTTAACTGACCTAATGCATTTGAAAATATTTACAGCTTTCTTGCCTTGGCGTTTACTACCAAAAGAGTCATATTAAATGTTTTTCCTACTAGCATTACTAATAAATGAATTCCACCAATATTTTGACCAGAAAATGCAAGTGCAAGTGCATTAATGGAAAAAATGCTGATACTGAAACAATTTCAGGAGTATTTTTAGACTCAAGATACGTGTAATACAGCTTAGCTCAGGTCAAGGACTGCAGGAATGAGAATGTAATCAAAACTGTGAAGCATTTACTCTACTAGGTTATAACACCAGAAGTGCTTTAAGCTACAGATGAAGATGAGAAAGTCCTGGAAGTTTCTAGCAGTATATGTGACAGGAATATCAGATTCCACCTCCTCTCCTCTCCTCTCCTCTCCCCCCTCCCCTCTCCTCTCCTCAAGAAATTTTGAATCTTGACCCCTCCCTATCAAAATCAGGAAAAACTTGTTTTTGGAGTTTCTTACAATTAGACTTTAAACAGAGCTGAACTAATTTTAAACTATTTTAAAGATCACAGCCAGTATCAATAGTCACAACATGTATATAGAATAGCTTTAAAAATATCCTTTTTAGTATTGCCATAAGAAGCAACAGACAGAAGACAGTCATTTAAACAAGATTATTCTCTGACTAGAAAACAAACAAACAAACAATGAAATCCAGAACAAAGCAGTATTTCCATATGGCCAAATACATCAGTAGAATAGATCCATGTTAAAAATTTTCTTTGTGATAGTTTTGTTCAGTTTTATGATACAGAAACCTCCTTTCTCCCCGTCCTCCCACAAAAGAAATGAAAAAAAAAAACAACCAACCAAACAACCAAAACCTGTGAAGAGTAGCACAGCTGTGAAGAGTAGCACAGACTACCCAACTATTTGAGCGTGTCTGGTGAGAGGGAAGAGGTCACAGAGTGAGACATTCTCCATTCTGTGCTTTTGGAAAAAGAATGTACTACGCTACCCAACTTAGTAGAGGGTATTAGAACTCTCTCCGAATCATTTGTTCTTGTGTTAGGCAAGGAGCCAACTTGTTGATTTAGCAACTGAGCTCAAATTTGCTTAGCACAGGCCTGATACTGAAGTGGTAATCCAGGGATTTGATGATGAGGACTTTTTGATGAGGGTGCTTCTTCCTGCTAGTGAAGAAATTCTGATGGATTCCTAGGATCAAAACTACACTCCTCCTGAAAACAACCTCTCCCCCAGTTACAACTATAACTGAAAAACTATATCACTATATAACTGAAAAAACTATATCACGATGTTGCCGTAAGGCTTGCACAGTAGTTAGATTTGTTCTTAATAGTTTATAGTAGTTACTTTTATCTAGAAAGGGCACACAAATCACTTAAAATGACAACTCAGCTTTATCTTCTGGGTACTTATAAGAAAATACATTGTATTTACTGCAATTCCAACTTCACAGAAGCTTAAATTTGCCCAACAAGGTTGACCTATGTTGCAATTTAAACGGTCAAATGGGCAGGTATGTCTGTCACAGAGTCCTGAATGTACGGGATCTAAAACAGTCCAGATTGCTGCTGTACTATTAAACATGAGTAACATTCACACTGTGCCTTGCCCCGTGCTGTCTTCCCAAATCAGGCTGATGCCTTTGCTCCTAAGAAGGGAAGTCATGGTTGGGAAAAAATGTAGGAGCCTCTTCTGGTGAGATTGGAGTAACTCTCTATACTCCGTATTACACAGAACATAGAGCAGTGACTTCCATATTCCCCTGCTTTTCCCTTCTGGAAAACGTTTTGGCAGTGAAAACGTGGGACTGTCTTAGGAATAAAGTACCAAAGCTCGGGCCAGAACTGTCGGCTCAGATGGCGCTAAGTATTATTTCTACTTCCTCCATCAGGCTCTGCCAAGTAGCAGGTGCCCACGGGCCTGCTTGTGATCCTGTATCCACATTATCCCTGGGAGCTCTCGCGAAGGGATGCATGACAGCTAGACAGCAACAAAATCATAAGGGAATGTTAAAACTCTCCTTCATCATTCATAACATTATGATGAGACCCAATAAAGGCAGTGTTAGAGAGGTGAAGATGGCATCTCATTTTCCTTTCTGAGTCGCGGTGGTATTGGGTCTGTTAATGCAATAAGCACTATGAAAACAGATGCTGTCATGAATATTTAAAATATAAATAGGGAATGAATCATTAATAATGCCACAGACCAATGTCATGCCACATAAAATTCAGTGATGTTTTGAAGGTCACACAAATGAAACTTCAATTAAAAACAGGATCAGGAAACTGGATAGATATCATTTATGGAATGTAGCCAATGAGAGAATTACACAACTCAAAATCTAAAATAAGCAATTCATAAATCATATGCTAAAAGAGGTCCCCAGACACCTTCCCCCTCCTGCTCTGACTGTGATGCAGTCACTTGCAAGATATAAATGCAAAATGCTTATTTGATAACATTTTATTGTGTGGACTGGCAGCTCAAAGGACGGGGAAGATTCAAACTCATAAGTAGTTCTGCTTGAGTAACTCATTTCAAACTATACATTTATAGTAATTTCTATGCTGAAAAATTAAGTTCCTATTTGGAATTACTGGTGGTAATATATGGTGTGTGTGGAATGTACTGGTGGAACAATGGTGTAAACACTACAGAATATTTCCTGTATAGAATATATAGAATATATACCTCCTGAATAGAATAAGCCATAGTGCAAAGGGAAGCCTTCATGCAAATATTCTCTAGCAAAGATTTTTCTATGAATCATGAAGATAAGTTTCAAGAATGCAAAGACATGCTTGAATCCTATCTTAAAGATAGAGTATCTTCCAAATAACAACTTGTATGGAGTTTTTCTGTGGTGATTAAAAAGCAAATGCTTGCTTCTTCCAGGCAAATATATTTACTTAATATTTGACTAGTAATGTCCTTGGTTTAAAAGCAGTTTGCAATCTGAATAAAATGCAATGTGATTGGGATGGAGGCTTTCAAAACTAGGATTGGGGGGAAGTTTCCCACTTCTTTATCTCAACACAAAAAGAAAGTGAATGGCAAAGCTAGCTGAGAAGATATAACTGATTTAGATTAATGTCTTGAAATGCTACTTAAATAGCAGTCAGGGCTGTCAAAAAAGATCAGTTACCCAGACTCCTCTATTTTTGCAGTTAAAAAATACGGGCAAAATGGTTGCTATCAAGGTAATTAATATGGACAATTAAGATGGCAAGATAGAGACTTTGCTTTTGGATAAACTGTAAGAAGAATATTGATCACATTCTGAAGACCCATATTTATACATGAAGTTTTCCTAATGGATCTCAAAAAAGAAGATCTGAGGACAACAACAGAACCTCAAAATGCTGATCCAAAGACATGTATGGAGCAGAGAAGATGCTGAAAGAAGATACCCACCCTCAAACACACACATGAGCCAGATTAGAAAAAAGGAGCTATTGTGACCAAATGAAACAAGGTGATGCGTAAAAGACAGGAAAGGAGCTTGGACTTTCCTATAAAAGAGTGGTAAGAGGTGAAACAGAGTAAGAAGTAAAAGGAGCAAAGACACTAAGGGAAGCTGAGAGGAAGGTTAAGTTTTAGGAGCTGGAATCTAAAGAGGAATATGGACGACATTCTGAAACCCTGAAAAAGATGGGATTCTGAGAACTCAGGTGGAAGTTTATGGAAAGTGGTTCTTGCACGTGGCCATGTGCAACAGCAGGGCAGACAATATGCAGAGGTCCCTAATGGTCTTACGCTCATGTCTGCACTAAAGTAAGGTGAGACAAGTAGGGACAGACGTCCCATCACAAACAAAAAACAGCTTTATCTCCAGGGGAAAAATTAAAAGAGAACTCAGTTTCCAGGGAATATGATTACTTTTGCGAGTGTGCAAGAGGAAAATGGAAATCCTTGTTACGCACTCCATTTCCTACCACGAGCAAAACATCTCCTTTTATACTAAGATGGATGGTATACATCTACACATTAGAAATCTGCAGTCTCATTCCACATGATGTTAAACATCAACAACTTCTGAATATTCCACCAAGATGATCCATTTACAATTCTGTATTTCTTTTTTTCCCCTATGTCTTTCATTATAAAACAAAAACTAACTTAAAATTTGAAATGCCATCAGTTTCTCTGCCCTGATTTTGCACCTGCTTTGGCCCAAAACTGCAGAAATCTGCTTTGCTAATGTACTTACCACTCAGTCATTCTTTTGCTGTACTCTAGCCTGAGGGGCTGTAACATGGTGACTACTCCAGAATGTAGGAGACTGGTACATAGTTTGTGCTGTTTTGACACAGTTCTTGTCTGTCTGAAAAGACTGGGCTGCAAAGCACAAGGGACTTTGCATAGGGCATTCACTAAAAAATAACCTCTTCAATTACTCGTATATCATCAAATTCTACATGACTATGAACATTTATTTTGCCTAAAAAATGTTGCTACAGCTATAAGTGCCAAAGAGAAAAAAAAAAAAAATTAACAGTTATTTGTGCTAGAGGCAATTTCTTGTGGACAGTACAGATATGTTAGTAGCAATGAAAGAAATCTCTTGGTCAAAGGGGGTGTTTTCATCACATTTATCCTTCCAAAAATCAGAAAGTAACTCTGATCACCTTATCTTCCCTTTCTAGAGGAATCTCCCACTGATAGCTCACTCCATTCCAAGACAAATCTCTAAAAGAATGGAATGAAAATACTCTGAAAATATTTATTTTTCCAGTATTGACTACAGAAAGATCCTAGATGACCATCTTGTATTAGCACATAAGAGTTGGAAAGTTTGTGATATCTAATATGCCCTGCCTGAGAAGTTTGCTGAATTTTTTGTTTAGGTTTTATTAATCTTTGTGCATCCTGATAGCACAGCCACTACAACTGTGAGTGTGTCTTAGCCTTTACTTTATGAATTTGAATGCACCAGAGGTCTATAATTTCAGCTCATGTATCTCCTAATGTGCATGCTGACTTTTAAAATAAAAACTGGACATCAATATGCTGCTTAGAGAGGAACCATTCCTTCAACTTGACTCTTATTACTTAATAGTCATTTATTTGTTTGTGTTACTGAAATGATATTATCTAGATAGAAAACAGGGTATTTTCTGTATTTTTACAAAGCACTATTATTTAAAACAAATAGTCTGTGCAGTTACTTTCTAATAAAGGAATCTTTGTAAACAGAAGGAATATAAAATGCCATCTTACCTGCTTCTGGCAATGCCACAAAATGTAAACACCAAGACAGAAAGATCTGAGAAAATTAAGGAAGGACTTGGGCATTCAATTATAGTTTGTGTAGGAGCTGGAAATAGTCACATTTCACAGCCAAACACGACCAGAAATCTCTGTTCTTAGCTGCAGTTGTGCTGAAAAGTTACTTGTTTATTTACTTTTCTGCCTACTTTGGTAAGATGCTGAGTACTTCCAGCTAAATATACTTGTTAACTGTGACACAAATCTAAAATTCACCTCAAGTGAGCCTGGTGTGTACCTGTCCCACATAAAACATCACTTAAGAAAACCATCTTTGTCCCTGATGCCTCCAAGTAAAGATTACTCAGGAAAAGAACACCACAAATTCTGACTTATTCTGAAATGCTGCAGAGCAGCCGTCACTGAGGATTTCTTGGTAAATATTGAAAGTCATTTTGACCAAAGCAAAGAGAAAAGAAATTGGCAAAAGTAAATTGGAGCTAGAATACATTTCATTTTATTTCTTTAGAAAGTTAGGCAGCAGTTTTTACCAGTTTTTACCATGAAAAAGATTTCTGCCAAATAAAATTAAAAAAAAAATCATGAATACAGTGATGTTTCCTTTACCCATATTTGCTTAAAATTATATCCAAAATCCAAGTCTGAATCATTAGAAGTGTTCTCCTAGGCATGAAATACAATTAGTTTGTATTATTAGTTTGAAACTAATTAGTTTGAAACATGTATTTTCAGATATTAAAAAACAAAAAAGGATAGCTGCCTCTCATATATTCTTACTGAGATATGGTTTCACCAGAAATATTTGTATAAAAACATTTGCTGTCCATAAATACTATAGGATATAGAATATAGGATAGAATATAGGCTATAGAATATAGGATTTAAGATTTATTGTTTTCAATCGCCACCCTGTCAGAATTAACAAAATCCTTACAGCACATTTCCTAGCAACTGCAGCGTGTGCTGTGCAAGCTCTTTAGGACACAGTCATTGATGCAAAGCTTGGAATACAAAGGCTTTCTGCAGACAACTGGCATCAGCACAGCACATATAGATTTAGAGAGCACTACACAGTATGGCAGTTTGCAACGCCTGTATTACTTAGGATAGTCTTTCTGGCATTAGTGGAATATGGAAAGCACCAGTTATAATCATTGTTGATGCCATCCTCTCTATTGATTTTCTATGTGGTTTTCTTTATGTGGCTTGTTAAAAGACTGCACTTCTGTCTCCCCACAGGATCAGAAATTTATAGTCCTTGTGGGTAAGCAAAGTAAAACTCCAAGTTAGCGAGTTTTGATTACACTAAACACTTCCAAGTGAATTATCATTACCTGAAATAATACAGAAATGTTGGCAGAACTGAACAGAATGGGGAAAAAAAACCACTCCACAATTCAGGACACGTAAAGGATAAATCCAACATTTATTACAGCCAATCTGCAAGGTATTTTTGTTATTGAATTCCAGACATTTACGTATTTTGAAGCTAACAGATCCACGATATCACAAATTCATCTTTCACCTTCAAATGTTCCTGCTTAAGGCAGGAAAAAGTAGAAGCCCATTAACCCATTAACTTTAACATTAAAGTAAAACTCCATCTTTAATGATAGTATTAATATTTACATTCTCAAGAATAATAAACTTCTGTGGCCAATGTTTTTCATGAACTTCATTACGAAGCTTTTCCTTCTCCATGGGTATAGCAGGACTTACTAAGGCACTTACTAACTTTTATCAGCTTCTTAAGACCTGAACCATAAATCGGATCGGTGTTTAAAATTTGCATATTATAATGGAATAATTAGAATCAGCTTCTTACTTTACACAGAAAGAGTTAGAAGAGCTTTCATACTGATCTGCACTCCCTGCTTTGTGTGCAGCTTTAATTTTGAAGGACTTAAATACCTTACCTAAAGCACAAAGCAGTCTTTCCTAACTGTAAGACTGGAGTGCTGAGCTTCTCCTGTAAGGAGCAGCAGCAGCAGCTATATTTTCTATCTGCATATGGACAACAGGGGTATTTAAATACATGGCAGCAACTCACACATGCACACACATTACTATCAAGACAACAAATACACTCTAAAACCCCTTTGCCAAAAGAGATTTACCATAAAGCTCTAATCTTTCTTATTAGTATTATAGAATCATAGAATCACAGGATGGTTGAGGTTGGAAGGGACCTCTAGAGATCATCCAGTTCAACCTCCCTGCTCTAGCAGGGACACCCAGAGCATGGGGCACAGGGCTGAGTCCAAGTGGGTTTGGAAGATCTCCAGAGAAGGAGACTCCACAGCCTCCCTGGGCAGCCTGTTCCGGGGCTCTGTCACCCTCATTGTTAAGAAACTTTTCCGTTATTTCCATTATTATGGATCATATGCATGTGTTAATAACATCAGTCTGCACAAGTGAACACAAAATCTAGTGGGAGAGACCAGCAGCAAGAAGTCCAAGACTTCTAGCAGCAGCCTAGTGAAGAGGGCTGTCAGCTGGAGAAACCTTTCTGGTATGCTGTAACAGGATTTGGACTGGAGGACTGCAACCCTTCCAAAAGTACAAGGAAAAAGAGACATGTTTTTTAACGTTAAGAAATCAGATAGTATTAAAAGAATCTGTCTTTCTGGGATGGAGGCTGAGAAATGAAAGTAAGAATAAAAATAAAGAGATGCATTTACAAACGAGGTCCAGGAAAGGTTATGCAAATATGGTACCGTAGATCAGTTGCATTATGCCTAGAATGGAGAAGTAATGAAGAAAACAAAGCTCTAATGGATTAAACTTCTTACACAGTCTGAAAAAAAGTATAAACAGAGATATTGGGCCTGAAATGACCTGACTGGGAACTAAGCAGGGCTGGTTATTTTTCTTCAGAGCCCTGCTGCAGAGGTGACACCAATGCCACTGCTCATCTCCCACATTTTCAAGCAGTCCTTACAGCCCCCGTCCAGCCACGAAGCCGGGAACCAGGCTCAATTTTTCTTCTCAGCCCAGGACTCCAAATCTGCATCTTCCACATGCAAGCAAATGTGCCAGGCGCCAGGGAGAGAGCAAGCCCAGAGGGCAGCCCATGCCGCTCTGTGGAAAAGCAGCCAAATTCATGGAAATGGTAAGCGAGCAGGACTGCACGTCGAGATTTTGCAGGCTTAGATGAGGGCACTTAACGTCAAATGAGGAGACCGGGGATGACTCAGATGTGCTTTACGGTGGATGGGGAGACAGGAACATCTATAACACGATTTATCCCAGTAATTTTACATGCATCCCTCAAGATGAATCACACCCTAAAAAGCATCTATTTCTCCACATAAAGGCAGTCTAGCGTCACACACAAAATCCTGCCATGGGCGAAAGAGAAAACAGCATTTCTAGGGAGCCAGGAAATTACTGTTCTAAAAGATTCACAATCCATATTATCTAGATTATATGGAAATACTTCATTTATATAGGTAAAACTGTTATGCAACAGAAGCCTTTCTAGTGTCTGTCCCATGGGGGGCTGTGGTTACCCTTATGGGCATCTGGAATTGTCTCTGCCAATAGGATCTGGGTCTGGGGTTTGAAGCAGGATCTGGGGTGGGAGCTGAGGCTGGGATTGGAGCAGGAACTGGGGATGGAGCTGAGTCTGGAGCTGAGTCTGGAGTTGGGGCTAGAGCAGCTGCTGGGGCTGGGATTGGAGTAGGAGCTGAAGCTGAGGGTTGGAGGCTGGATCTGGGGCTCGGGTTGGGGTTGGAGCAGGAGCTGGGGTTATCAGCTATCATTATAAACCTCCAAGGTTGGGCATGATGAAGATTGTCTTTACTGTTTGAAATCTTACTGAAGAAAAATTCTGGCTTACTAATGATGAACTGTAAGGCGAGTAGGGTCTACTGCAAATTAAGTAACCCAAGCTGAGTTTTCTAACATCAAAGTTACCTTATACATGGGAAGAAGCAGAGAAGGGACAAGTCGGCATAATCATGGCACTAAAACTGCAATTTGACCAGTATGCTTATTCTTGGCAATATCTAGTTAGAAATCTTTTCACTGTTCTAAAGGCTTTCCTCTTGTATTACTGCAATTTCTTTTCAAAAATTAAAGAGGAAAAAAAGTGTACTAAATACCATACTAAGAAAACATATTTACACTGATCAAGGGAATCCTAAATGTAGAAAGTAACATAATGAAGTGCTTTAGAACAACCAACACCTGCAGGATGCTGAGAAGCTTGTGCAGAGTCAACAGAATTTCAATTCATCTACCAAAATCTTCACTTTCAGATTTCTTCACAGTTCCTTCAAATTTCCTAATTTCTCAGAGAAGGAGGCTTTAAAAACAAAGACAGTGAAATGTTTCCCAAATAAAACAAAGAAGTAGCTTCTGGGTTTTTTTTGTAGATTGACACTGAATTAAATTATGTAATTCCCCAATTTTTCACAAATAGTCATGCTGGATTTTCCTACTAATGTCATTGTGCCAATTCCCTCTTGTTTTTCTGCTGTTTATGTAAGAATTATCTGTATAAATAATTTGAATAACTGTATTTTCATTAGGAAAACAAAGTCTTTTTTTTTTTACTCTACTAAAAGATTAGAGTGAGATGGGTATGACAAAAAGTCTCACCTCAGGATTTTACTTATGACTGAATTATTTCTATTAATCCTAAAAGAAACAAAATCTGGTAAAATTATCATTAATTATCTTTAGTTATTTTAAACTATACTGATATTTCAGTTAGGTCTAACCCTTCTGTTTCCACATTTCCTGAATGTCTTAGGGCATATTTAAGCCAAGAAAAACAATACATTTGTATTTTAACTATAAATCTGCTATAATAATAAGGAATCTGAAGCCTTAGAATTTCTACTGCACAGCTGTAAATCAACAGCTCCATTCATTTTTAAAATAGTCCAATCTTTTCTGGAAGAGATGTATTTTTCAGTATTTATTCAGATGCTCCTACAAAAAGATAAAATAAAAACAAAGCTTAAAAACAAAAAAAAAAAAAAAAAAAAAAAAAAAAAAAAAAAANAAACAAACAAAAAAACCCAAAGATGGTAGAAAACTCAGTAGCTAATTATGTGTTTCCAGGGTACCAAGATCAGCCTTGCAAAATGTCTTTCAGGTGGGCTAAAATTTGCACAAGAATGGCTCACAGATTACAGTCTAATGAGATGCCAGCTCTTGCTATGATTTAATCTCAGACACAGTTCCTAATATAAACCCAACCTAAATCAAAACTTAGCCTGTTTAATCAACCTCTCATCAGCTCATGTAAGTTAACAGATTAACACTGTAAAAAATAATAGCCTCCCATAACCATGTGATGATGATTCCATATATGATGGTGAAACAAGTGCCTGCATAAAGCAGCAAGGCTGGCACCATGACATTTGCATTGCATTTCAATAAAACGCCCAATCCTGGGCTTTTCTGGTTCCCACGCTGCGGGTTCACACCCAGGGATCTGTCAGGATGACAGCCAAGACGATGGTGCGTCTGCTGATGACTGCTGGGCTTGGGGGCAGACAAGAACCCGCTGCTGGCTGTGGGTCTGGATCGTGTCCTGCCTGCACCCTGCATGTGTCCGGCAGCAGCTCTCCGCAGTGTGAGGAGGCCACAGGAAGCGCCTGGACGCCGCCTGCCAGGGCAGCGGGGAGAGCGGCCGGCAGCGCAAGAGCAGCCTGTGCTCCCTGCTTGGGGTGAGGTGGCCACAGCCTGCTCCGCCTCCCTGACCTGGGGGACACACCGCCCTCCCACAGCCTATACAGGAACTTAAGGAAACATTTCTTAACAGTGGGGGCAACAGAGCACTGGAACAGGCTGCCCAGTGGGGCTATGGAGTCTCCTTCTTTGGAGATCCTTAAAACCTGCTTGGATGCAGCCCTGTGCCCCGTGCTATGGGTGACCCTGCGTGAGCAGGGGGGTTGGACTAGATGACCTCTGAGGTCCCTTCCAACCTTAAGCATTCTGTGATTCTGTGATTCTATCTCCTTCAGAAGCAGTTTCAGAGAAAGACAGACATCTGCTGCCAGCAAATCTGCTCTCTGCAATACGTAAACCAGGGATAACTGCCTGTCACACACATCTCCATTGCCTCCTCTCTTTTGGACTAAATGGTTAATCTTCACGCTGCGGTTGAACATCCACTGCCCTGAAGTACTGGTGGAACATTTCATTATATATTAAACTCTTTCCTGACGTGGTATTACTGGTGCTTCACTGTGATGTAACGGTGCTTAAGTTATAGTTATGAGCTACACTGAACATACAGAGGGGTCCTTCTCAAGGGAGCTTTACCCTCTCTGGACGGAGATCTGATCACCAGAGAAAGGGGATTTCATCATACATGGAGAAAACCATCAACAACAGAAAAAAAGTGGTGCCAACTTCATCCTTTCCTGGTAGAGGGTGATTTCCAAAGTCCTGTGTCATCTACTCAGAGTGAGAGAACAGTGTCTGTTAAATACAAATTGTCCTACTGTACTACAAAAAAGAACTAATTATTTAGAGGCAACAAGAATGATAAAGGTACCACAGTACAGTCTTTCTTTTTTTTCTTTTTTTTTTTCCATTTTTTTTCTCTGAGGCACAAATTTAAATAATTTATGAGATTAAATAGGCTGCAAAGGGATTAAGACCAGACACAAAGCATGAAGTCCTGCAGATTAAACAAGAGACTGTTTCACTTTTTCCTCCATTCAACCATAATGGATGAGTGAATCTAACGCTCCTCCACTCGGCTGAACTGTTTGTATAGTACAGTATGATACTAAAGCAAGCCATAAAAACATAACCACAGCTTCTAAGGGCTTCTGGTTATTCTGATACTTACCCAGCTGCACAACATTTCATTAGTCTATGAACATGACACAGGAGGATTTGCTGTGAACTAAGACCTTTCCTTTCTATTTTATACCCTTACTTCAAGAAGTCACAATTGAATATTTTCCAATAATGGCCCCATATATATTATGACCTTATTGAAATTCCTTATGGCTGTATACGAGAACACAACTACTGATGGGACCGCAGAGGAAAACCCAGAATTACCTTCTATTTACTGACTCCAAATAATATGCTTACTTTTTATTATCTCCTTGGAGTTCACTCTGCCTTTGGTTCCTCATTTAACATAATACCACTGAGCTGTAGCACTGATGAAGGGTCACATATGAGAGCTTCAGCAATTTCACTGTTTCCAGTGGTCTTAAAGTGATCATACCTCTAATGCAGAACTAGGAAAAGCCTTCTGATGCTTAATACCTATAAACCTGTCACTGTAGATCACAGAAAATCTATTACACCACTGAACACCTTCTGCTTCAAAAGGAGATGAGCAGGCAAACCTTTTATGGCAATTTGAGAGGAATTTAATGGTGTGCATCACTATTCAGAACTTTTTTTTATACATGTATTAAGTCCAAGAAAATGCTTAAGCTTAGAAGGTGACAAGCATTAGAAGCATTAGCTAATAATTCTGTCATTTCTGCACTGCACCAAGAGTTAATAAAAATGACACTGGAGTACTTAGAAGAAAACAAAATAAAGCATACAACAGTCATCGTACACTATCATTTAAAATTAAGCTTTAGTTAAAATATGAGATTATAATGCATAAGTCAAAGAAAAAATATCTTAATTTGAAATCTTATTTATTATTTATTGTTGTCAATTATAAATCACAATACATTATACATGAAAATACTTCATAATTAATCAAAACAAGCTAAGCTAAAGTGTTTCCAGGACTTATACAGTCAATTTGTTAATTTGGTCACCATCTATGCTATTAATACGGAACAATCTTCCATACTGAGCCTTTGATATACTTCATTAAGTTGCTACTAGATTTAATAAAGTGATAGACCTCATGAGGTAGTGCTCTGTCATTTACATCTTCTTTAAAGCTTTTCACAAGATTTTTCTTTTGAAGTGTTTTGAGTTAAAGCATCAAAAAGGCACAGAGTCACCAGCAAGACTAAATATACTTAGCTTAGATTTTGTAGTAGCCACTATTTAGTTTTTTTACCTCATATAAACACAGAGGCACATTTTTGGTGTCCAGAATTTATAAACTAAGTACCTGTACTTTAGGTACTGAGTACTACAAGTGAATTGAGATGGAAGGAAAAAAAACCCCAACATATTTAGATACACTTAAATACATAAAATTAAATGCCCAGGAAACATCCAAGCAAAGCAGACAGGTACACCAAGGGTTAGGAAGCAGAAGGAAATCTGCTAACTTCAAATTCAAGGAGGCTTCATCTGGTCAAAAAAACTAGAGCAGATAGACCAGAATGAGAGAATCTTGCAAGGCCATGACCCTCTTTTGGTTGTTACCAGTAGTCTGAGTGGAGCAAGCTTTAGCTCTTGTGAAAAATGAGGAACTGGAAAGTGCACCTCCACACCACAGCAAGCTGTAATACCAGCACAGATGCAAACTGCATAACTTGCTAGCTAAAAGCTTGGATATTTGAGTCCCATCTTGTAGCCCTGTGGTTTGTAGGATAATCTAGGTCTTCTTGAATACACATCCATATTTAGGCAGCTGACTTGAACGGTCTGTCAGCTGAATAGCTCTCCATGATTCACTACCAATACTAGCTACATCTCTATTGACTGAAACAGTTACCAGCACCTATTTTTACTTGTCAAAATTGGACTGAATCTCAGCTTATGAATCTCGGTGTTTGAGTCCCATTCTTAGACTTCCTAAGCAAAAATGCCAGGTTCATTTGATTTAGGTCTTAGAAAGTAATTGTATACAAACTGAAAATCCTTTAGACAGAAAACTGCTTTCCATTTGGAATGCCTATTAATTAAATGTTAACGGTGAAAAATTTCATCTCTGAGGATGTTCATAAAGCCATCCATAAATAGATTCTTTAGAAGAGAAATGAAACCAAAAAAGCATCTCTCTCAGTGGGGAAGCATATAGGAAAATTGTATTCAAGAGATATCATCCTTCATAAGCCTTCTTTGACCAAATCAAAATTTAAATAACTTTTCATACGGAGATTGAAAACAGACTAAATCTCAACAGAGGATTCCTACAATGGCGGTGCAATTGGATTAGCTCTGCACAGTGTGCGGAGATGACTATGGCAGCTAGTTCAGTCTCACTGTGAGGGATGTCACTGCCACTTGGCAGGTGCACAGATCATCTGTTTCCTTAGGACTTGTCAGCTAAAACTCTAAATCTTGCAATAACTCAGTAAGAACATTCAGGGCTGTGTAACACGGAAAATAGAGGATATTTAATTTCCGGGATATTTTAAATTTAACCTGACATTTACAGCAGCAAAATTCCCATTTTTGACCCTAGTGGCAGAAAAATCCTTGCACTACAAACATAATCCAGCAAAGCTAAATTTGATTTGAAATCTTTGTTTAGTTTCACTATATAACCCGTCAGAGATGATATAACATTAAAATTAAGCATTTGTAATATTTGCAATGTGAAGCTAGCAATGTTCCTCCCTCAGTGTTTGCCACTGATGACATTCACTCCAGTTCCTTCATACTTCCATGTAATTTAACTCATGATGTGTACACATTTTTTGTTACATCCAGAAACTCAGAACATCCCAAGATTCTCAATATTTGCCACCTGTCTGACAGCATTCAGTAATGAACCTAACCCATCTACTTGAATTGTTAGGCTACCACAGACATTACCTGTTCAATGACTACCATTTGCATAAAAAGTTAAATAATTAAAGTCAAATAAACAAAAAAAAAAACTATGCCCCATTAAGCTTAGGAAAAGCTGTTGCCTTTTCAGGTAAAAGAACATGAAACACTGTGAGCCTAACTAATCTGCCTGCAACTACACACATCTAGACTCCCAGATTTCTGCTTTATTCACACAGACCCACTAGAGTTGACAGAATTTTCTCCTTTTTTTCATTTGCTGGCAAAAACTTAACTTTGTTTAACAGAACAACTGTTGGCCTCAATAATGATAAGGTTAATACTTTAGGTTAAAAAGGTGTAATTTCAGTCCTCACACCTTGGAAGACTCCGTGCAAAGAAACATCATGGAGGTAAAACTGCAACCCCAGCCAACTGTAGGCACAGAAGACAAATGAAGCCTCCCCCAGGGAGCCACAGCTGAGGAGTGTAAGGCTGAGGTTTCTAGATGCCAAACAAAGAACAGATCAAATCAGCCACCTTGGGTCCAGCATGACACCTGTAGCTTTCCCCATGGTACAGACCGGTGGCCAGGAACACAGGACAACCCTTAACACTTGCACAGGTACAAGCAGCACGTGGGTCCTCATTCTGTTCAGAGCCAGAGAGGGCTCTGGCTCATCTAGACAAGTGGCCACCAGTGGAAAATACACACATGGATCTGTCCAGCCTCACATCTGCCACTGATGTTCCCTCACGTGTACCCCCCCACATGCCCCGGCTGCGATGGTCCCTCTGTCCACCACATTTCCTCTCAAACATCCCATAAGAAGTCATGTAATCCCCAAATCCTCCCAAAATGAAGCCCAAGCACCAGGTTATTAAGTTCTGACCAAGAGGATACAGCATGAGGAACTTCAGAAAACCACTCTTGTCTCTACTTGCTCTCTCCCTTTCCTTCACTTCTCCCATTTTTTCCTGGTATCTTTTGTGTGTTCTTACTATCAGTTCTTTGAGGAAGGGCTCGTGTTTCCACGTGTCTGTAAAATGCTGAACTCACTTTAAAAAACTGCACAGTGACTTCTTTTTTTTTTTAATGTCATTTCAGTTGAGTTACATCTTAGAACTTCAGACAGCTGCAGCTGGAATCAAATCAAGCGGCAGACCTGTCTCTACTTTCCTGCTACCAGATACCAGCTATAGATTTTTACAGTCAGAGCTAACCATGTCAAAATACATGACAGAGTGGTTGGAGAAGGGCTAAGTGCAACTTTTCTACAGTATATCCTGTTTCAAAGCTCTAACAGACCACTTAAAAAGAATAGGGATATGGAAATTTATATGTAAAGATGTTTACATTTGATATGTTTGGTAGGTATGTAACCTAAAAGTTTAGTAATTTGATGTATTATAACCTAATGTGTAAGCTGTTATATCTAGATTAGTGTAAGTCTTCTGATATGAGGTATATATCTTGAATGCTAAGTGTACAAGGAAATACTGGTAGTTGAAACAACACGTATGTTAAAGTTCACTGGTCTGAAAATACATACACTTACCCATTTTATATTTATTTGTAAATAGACAGTGTCCTGAAAAGAGTTTTGTTTTCTACTTTATCCAAACATCATTTTACAAGCATTATCCAAAGCTGACGAGCTCTAGATTAAGTATAACAAGTAAAATGATCTGACCTATAAAGATGGAATTTTGGAATGCACTACATGAGTTGTTTTGAATACAAAGGAATGATTTCTTCTTTTGGAATTAAAAATCATAATGGATGCATAATTAATACTTTCTTTAAAGCAGTGCTGCAGTGCAGGATCAAGGATTAACTGGCAAAGGTAAAGCACCTAGTCCTGAGCTTGACAATCTTCTAATGCTTCTATAACAGGCCAGGACTAATATAATTCAGAAGTACAGGACTTATTAAATGTTCTGAATAGTTACTAAATTGTCATCTGGAAAATTAAGAGAAAAATAATTCTACTCACACTAGTACTCACAGGATTAGAAGACACCTTTTCTCCTCATCATCACAATCTTTATTCTCCAACTCTTCTCAAATCTTGTTATTATGAAGTATGTGCTTGAAATCTCTTCCTCACGGGCTATGTTTAAAAGGTGACATCAGTATCACAACCTCGCCTTGGCCAAGAGCTGGGTACAACACAAGCAGGACCTGTGTGCTGTCATCACAGCCACCAAGCCTGTAAAAATGGGATCTGAGCACTACCAGGCCTGATTGAAATCCAACAAGGGAAAAATACCCCAAATGATACTCTGTGATAGTGTCATTCACTGATTTGATTGGCAGCTTGTGCCAGCATCTGGCTATCAAAAATCCCCAGCACTAACAGAGATGGATAATAATGAAGACCGGGGGAAAACCCTGTCATGCTGATGCAGAGGAGGCAAGGTGAGGAAGGCACCTGCTCGCACTGAGAGTGGCCAGAGCGCGGCCCGTCCTGAGCCCTCCGACCCTGCCCGCTCAGCAGCTCGGAGCGGCCGCAGCGGCATATCTTTGAGGAAGGGCTCATGGCATATCCCTCCCTTGGCCACTTAATAAACCCAACTCACCTATGTTACATCCTATGGTGTTTCTCTCCCCTTTGCTGTAATAAAGGCATTCCACATTTGGTATTTTTTTCCCAAGGGCAAGAGTAAGTAATAAGAAGAGTATTAAAAGAATCTAAAGGAGATAAGCACACAAGATGGTTGACCCAAGTCCTCTTATCTTGTACTACAACCCAGCTCCCACACAGACTTTTAGGTATATTTGTTAAAATAGATGAGGGGAGAAAAGAGTCATTAAAAATAGTATCAAGTTCCAAAGACTTCTAGTCATCTGCAAGCTGGAGATAAAAAATATAAAAGGCACAACTCAGTTTCTGTTGTCATGTATTAACTCACACATTCCTTATTATCATTTCATAGTTTTCAAATTATTCATGAGACTCAGTCAGAATACGCGATCATTTGAAAAACATGGTTGTACTTTTAACATAACTAGGACTAGAGTTTATGTTTTATGAACCTTTCAAAATGTAGGCCTGGTCAACATATGTTTATTATTATAAATATGACTGTTCAGGTGATCTTACATCAACTGGATTATAAAGGAAGAAAAAGATAAAACTACCAATAGCCTCTTTCTACTGCAATACAGAAAGCCTTGCAGATGGAAAAGTTCCATGATTCAGTCTCACATAACATTCCTGTAAGTATCCTTAGTTAATCCAAGTTAATATTATCTTGATTAAACTACTGTAAAAGGCAGCAATAAATGCATTTGAAAAAAAAGATAATTGTGAGTCATTACCAGAAAGCTAAGTGTCAAAATGTAAGAATGCATCCTGTCAGCCAACACAAGGATCAGCTCTGAACCCAGCACCATGACTTTGAGAACTAGATATGAGTCACAGCAACATGAATGAGAAATACTGCACCATTATGTATTTCCTTTGTAACTGCACTTTTAAGAAGATTCATAGGCTGATCAATTGCAATGAAAAAATCAAAAAAGATTTTTTATAGATACTACTTTTCTCCCAAGCCACTTTCCTCTGACAAAGAGATATTCAGTAATAAGTATTTGTATAGTGCAATCTCATTACTGGACCTTGAAGCCCTTTACAGATAGGATCTAATATATTAATCACTCATTTTAGAGACGGGGAAATGGAGACATGCTGAAATGACTTCTGTGAAGTCAGCACATCAGAAGCTGGGACTAAAAAGCGAAACACGATAGAAACAATTGATGCTTTCACTGAAAACTGACTGATATTGCCTTTTCTGACAACCTCAGAAGAATTACTGCTGTGCACGTTTTATGATTTTACTTGACAGTCCTCAGATATCATCATTTGTATGTGGACCTATTCATTCACTCTCCTCCTCCCCAGGAAACATGACAAATCTAAGAGTGCATTCAATCCCCCATGCAGGCACCACTACAACCCTTGAGACTCCTAAGAGATTTTTTTCAAATGAAGCAAATAAAAAAATCAAGTGCAGTAAGACAACATGAATTTATTATTACTACTTGCTCAATAATTGTGGAAGAGACTCTTTACTCTTCCTCCACAGACATTTCTTTTACTTAATGGAAATAGAGATAACTGATGTGGGTTGTCAAAATCTTCTCGGAGAAAAAGCTGTAAATCACTCGCCATGCAAGTGTTTTCAAAAAAAAAAAAAAAAAAAAAAAANAAAAGACCTTTGTAGTTTTTATGAAGGATACACACACATCCAAGTAAAATCATTAGTAGCATTAGTGTTATTCTCCCCAATTTATATAACGAATATGCATTTTAACCTGCAGATACAGAAATAGTAGTGTTGGTATGAACTTATTTTGGCTTTTTATTCAGAAATAAGAAAATGGGTCCAAGGATGAAAAATGCATAATCCATAAATAGTACTTAACGTAAGGGTTATCAATAAATGTATGTCAACTGGGAGTTAGTGAACGTAATTAAGAAAAGAGTGGGATTGCCCTAGTTCTTACTAATAAAAATCTTGATTCATTTCAGGGATCAAAAGAAATCTGCTGAATTAGTAATAATTTACTTTCTGTGCCCATCACTAAGCAACCAAAAAGCAGTGGGCCAACATATAAACTTTAGTACACCATTCTTTTATGTTTATCATATACACTGATGCCAAAGAAAGAATGAAACTTACAGCATTAATCTGCAAAGTAACCATGAAATAATTAACAGCTCCTCAAATATGATTGGTGTGTTGCTGAAATGACAAAACAAAACAAACAAACAAACAAGAAAATGCACTCACAGCAGGAGAATTATTTTTCCCTGTTTTATCTTGGCACATATATCCTGCGTAGAATTTACTTGTGAGGCAAAAAGATAGCAGATTTGTGCATCCTTGAAAGACAAAGAGTTGTTTAAATGTGTTAAATTATCTAACAGATCAACAAAGGAGCTATAAAGTAACTTCTGTAACTTACAGGAAAATATTGCTGTCTAAAAAGAGAGAGGGTTGGAGAGAACTGAAGCAGCTAAAAGAAATAACTTTTTACTCAGAATAGTCAAGTGTTTGATAAATTAACATCTCAATTATTTTAATTTTCAGATTCTCATATCCTGTAGTTGCAGAGAAATCTGTAGTTGTAGAACTCAAATTTGCATGCCCCAGCTCTGGAATGGTATCATTTGTAGTGATCAAGATCCTGAGGATCTTCAATGATAACTTGACCATGAGCAGCTCTTTCACCACACTAGGGATGATGTTATTATGCAGTATTGCTATGTATTCTATATTCTCCTTAACAGGTATTTTTCCCATATGTTTTAGTGATATATACTTGTCTGGACTAGACCACAGAGCAACAGAGATGATCGCAGAGCGACAAAGATGTTTAAGGGACTGGAGCATCTCTCGCATGAGGAAAGACTAAGTGAGCTGGGTGGGCCTGGTTAGCCTGGAGAAGGCTGAGAGATGATCTGATCTATTGATCAGATGTATTGTATCAGCTGCACCTGAGGGGAGAGTGTAGGGAGGATGGGGCCAAACTATTCACAGTGGTGGCCAGTGATAGGACAAGGGGCAGTGGGTACAAGTTGAAACACAGGCAGTTCCATCTCCATGTGAGGAAGAACTTCTTGACTGTGAGGGTGAGAGAGCCCTGGCACAGGCTGCCCAGGGAGGCTGTGGAGTCTCCTTCTCTAGAGGTCTTCAAAACCTGCCTGGATGCCATCCTCTGCCCCATGCTCTGGGTGTCCCTGCTGGAGCAGGAAGGTTGGACTCTCTAGATCTCTACAGGTCCCTTCCAACCTCAACCATTCTGTGTTTCTGTGACTGTAAATGTTATCAGATGTTATATGTCGGGCGTATAAAGTCACTAGAGGAATAAGAGAACACAGATGAAGTCTCTATCAAATAGTTTTTAGTTCCACCCTTCCTCTTTTTCTTGAAAGCTAAAATGTGTGGTAGCATGGGTTGATTCCCATATATAGCTCTACAACATTTAAGGCTGGTTAAAGGTAGATACAAGATACAAAACTGTAAAAATATGCTGTCAACATATTTTGACTGCTGCTGTCTACAGGCACTCTAAAATATCAGAAATTTGTCAGCTGTCATCCAGTATATCAGCTGGCTACTGCAGCATCTTTGGAGGTGCTATGGAGCATCTTACTAGCACGTTACTAGCATTTTTCTTAACTATTCTGGTACTTCATGGACAAAAGATTTATACTAACTGCCCACATATATGAAAACACACTCAGCTGTATTAATTGCTCCTGACACTAGCAGTATTTTCTGCTGTATACAGCTGAGCAAAAAGCCTTACTCAGTACAAATTACCTACCAGTGAAAACTGACAAGCTGATTGAAAGTGTCAGAGGAAGGAGGAGGTGATATATAACAGCACAATTTTCATTGCACAGAGCAATATTTTTAGCGCTTACAATTTGTACTGAAACTCATTACTCTTCTCCATTAGAGGCAAAGGGGAAACTCTCCAAGTGCCCAAGTCTGTGACTTCTCTAATTTTAAATCCAGCTCGAACGCCTGCTTTCCACAGGGAGATGACTAAATGATACAGAGCCACTCACGAGGCATTTGTCTCTTGTTCACATCCAGAGAAAGCCATCAAAAACTCAACTGTGCAGCCACTGCGCGGCTGGGAACATCAGCACCAGGCACAGGGGAATGAAGGATGGTGCCTTTCAACTGGCTGCAATTGATGTCACAGGACAGACGTGGCAGCCCCAAAGAGTTACATCACTAATTCAGTAACTGCTACAGACTGAGCACTTGTGACACAGCATAGTCCCTTGCCGTTCATGCGGCGTCCTCAGACTGATGTTTTTAATCACAGTAGGAATTTACTGGGCTGCACGGACATGCCTGTGTACAAAACAGGCTAACGGCACCCTATATGTACACATCAATGAGAAACTGATACCAAGAGTTGATGTGAATGTGTAAAATCCTTTCAGATGGCTGCTTGCAGGTTAGCTTTTTTTTTGTTTTAAGTTAACTTAAAATAATCAAGCGCCATTCAAAATAAAGCACCTACTTTCAGTCCTGCTTACTTTGCTTTTTTGCACTCTTTGTATTCTAGAGAATGGATTTTGACATAATATGAGAAGAAATCAAGAATCCAAAACTGCAAGATTCAAGATCTTTTCCAGAATCAGCAACACATTTTTATTTTTGACACAGCACATCTGTTCAATTGCTAAATATTAATGTAAATGTATGTAAATACATGCCATATTTCCAAAAGGGCCTTGTGAAAATTCAGTGGCAAGCAAGTAAACAAGAAAAAAAATCACAAGAAATAAAGATTCTGGAGGTCAAGTATTTCCTTGGGCTACCTGTATGGAAACTGGCTATTCCCAAAATAAACTCTGAGTTACATCTTTACAATTGTATTATCTTTACTACGGCAGCATCTGAAAATGCATTTTGCAGAAAAATCTGTTTGATAAAAGAGTCTGCAAATAAAACTCAATTCTGATGACAATATACAAAGTAAAATATAACCTAATTCACTTTCAGAATCATGTTGATTACACAGAATAGGAGAAAATATTGTAAAACTACAGCCAGTAAAGTAGGTAGAAGCATATAAATGAGCAAATATAAAAAGCAGACTTAATGAGTCTCTTTTATATATATATATATATAGATTATATATATATAATATGTTATATATGTATAATATATATAAAATATATATATATGTAGCCTTCAGCTACATATTGAAGGAAAAGAAGGTTTTTTGTTCTTCTGTAGTCTGACCTTCGCCCTTAGTACTTGGTCAAAGATTATTCAAAGATATTGCTACTTATTTGTGATAGGTTGTGAATTAAGATCAAAAGACATGTCCCAAATAAAAGCTGTAGAGAGAGCTACAATACAATGTGGTTGTTTTTTAATCATCAACATATTCTGATTAAATCAGAAATGTAATCAAAAGAGGAGCATAGTTCAGAAAAAAAAGATTGAACAGTCAAAAATCAGATAATTCCAAAGTCATACTATGACACAGAAAGAGGAAATAATTACAAAATAAAAACAAAACACAAATAAACCAAACCACAACAAGCCACTGCTAAGAGAAGATGTGAGTGAGTGGAAAAACATGCACAAAAACAAGACTTCTAAGAATTACAGGCCAGGCTTTTCTCTATAAATATAAAACCAAAATGAGACTAGAGATAGCAAACCTAACAGAGTATGAAAATAAATTAGAATATGAAAACAAAAAAAAAAAAAGAAAAATAATACTAAATATATGGAAAAAAGTGTGAACAGATCTATTGGGTAAACTGTGCTAGAGACTAAGTTTGGGGGGCAATTCAGTAGCATTTCTTCTCTATCTTTGAATTCTCTGACAGAAGCTGCTATAAAAAGCATTAAGTTCTGTTTAGGTTCAATAAAAAAGCAATCAGTATATTGGTATTGCTATGCCTGTCTCAGCAGGGTTTTCTGTTAAGATGTTCTCAATGATCTTTCAATGAGCAGGAAAACTTCACAACTTTTCACAGATAATTTACTGTTAACATATTGATTAAACTTTTGCCATTTTTTCTTGTCTCCCTTTGTGTTTTCAGAGACTTGCTATGAAGCATTATTTTAAATCCCAGCTATGTTAAGTCCAAAGACGCTTTTAACTGTCACTAATAACTTATGTTGGTTATAAAATTGAAAGAACTATAAAATCAAGTGACATCAGTACTCCTCAATACAAATTTGCATAAAATAAATATATAACTACAAGCTTTAAAAGTATTCTAAAACATTCTGTATGTGTATACAGCATGTGCATATACATATTCAAATCAGCATGATGTGTTGGTAAAATTGCTTGGTGTGCTTGAACTGCCAAATAACCTTGCTGAAGCTTGAGCTAAATAACTGCAACCGACCTCAATCACAAACACTCCCCATAAAATGAAAAATTTCAAACTTACTCCAAAATAAAATGGAAAAATTCACAAAAACTTACTCCAAAAATTTCAAAACTACTCCATCTCAGTTAATCTTCTTCCAGGTGAGTGTAGATTTTTTCCTGACCCCACTAAAAGCTATTCTGTTCAAACTTGAGTTCTATGCTAGTTCATTAGGGATAGACTACAACTGTTGAACGATGGAGAGCAGACGGCTGGAGGAGCACAGATCTGAAAGCCACCCAAGTACTGCAGGCATTTTCCTGCCTGAGAGCGCTACTTCACTGTAAATTCCCCCCGGTAAAGGTCACCTCTAACTAGAAGAATGATAGGTAAAAGACAGTGCCTTTTTAAAAGGCTTTTCAACATATTAAGTCACAGAAATGATTCTACAAAGTTAATAAAAACTTTCTGCATTTCTGAAGTGCTTTGAAGTTCAAGCCAGATCCCTTGTAGCTCTGCTACAGACTGTAAGCTCTCCAGGCTCTCTGGGGCTCAAAATGACCATTTTCAGGTCTCAGTTTTGACAGGCAACATTAAGTTACCACTTTTGGCAAGTAGTGTCGCTACTCACTCTTGGCAAGTAGCTCAGCCTCAGTTTTGATTCATATTTTCTCTCCAAAAAGAAAAAGACAAAACTGTAGCAATAAAATAGCAGAAAAAAAAAGAGAAAATATAAAGCTCTTTAATTACTTATTGGTCAGCTAAGATTTCAATGACAGTTGGAGGAGATAATACTTTCGGCAAACTAGAGGAATTTTAAACGTACAGAGAACCTGCAGAGGCTAGAATAGCAGGAGTGATTTAACAGCGACAATAGATTGGATTTCAAAAGGAAATATAAATGCAGTGAGAGTATAGATAATTAACTGGCACACTGTAAAATGACTATCTGTTAAATTTCTAATGATAAAGAACTTCAGAGTTATAATTTTACAGACCTTTTTGATTTTTCTTATATAGTATGCACATAATTTATTCTCAGATTTCATTGGTAATTATTTGATGTCTTTTTTATGCTGCAATACCATAAAGGATTCACAAAATTGACAGCACTAGGTAGTTTTCACCCTTCAAATTTTCACAAGAAATTAGAGCTTGGCATTTCAGTTCCCACTCAACCTTACAAAGAAAACCAGCTTCAAAAAGGACAGAAAAAATATGGATTTCTGCTCCTATTTTGAAAGAGTCCTTGCTGTTACACATAGACCTTTCAATAAGTAACTCAGATGGTGAACCAGGAGGTAAGCTTGCACAGAAACACCATGCAGGGCACACACCAGCTACTGCAGCACTGGTTCGTGGTCTATGGATTTGAGGCCACCTGATGGCAGCTCAAGCACCGCTCCACTCAAGCTGTGGGCCAGTCTGGGTTTGTCCTCATTTAGCTGCACACGCAGGGTGCAGTGGGACCTCCCAACTTCCCCTGGCTAGAGCAAACTGTGATCAGAAACTAAACACTTTTTCACTAAAGTTTGTATTGCTCAACATTTGACAAGTCCCCATAACCACGCTCATAACTCAAGGGCTGAAGTGACTTCAGTGAATGAGCACCAAGTGTCTTTCAACTCAAGCAAGAACAACGACGAAACTCTGGTTTTCATAGAGTTCTTTTTAAGTTTGGAAGGTTGAGTATTGACTCCCTAGTCTTTTCCAATTTCAATTATTATTAAAATCTTCAATAATATTATTCACTGGAATAGTGAATAATTCACTATTTATATAATACATATAAATATATATATAATAGCGAATAATGCACTGGTTATTCACCAGTGGAAATTCACTGGTTATGTGGAATTCATTGGTTATCTTCACTCACTGGAAAACTGACCCCTCCACAGACAACTGTCAAAGTAGCAAACAGGCTCTGTGGAGCATGGGCTGGATGGTGGGCAATCACTGGGGACAGTTATCTCAGACAAGATGCAGACAAGTGGTTAAGAATTCCTGATAGACACTACATTTGCAAAGTTTAAAAATATATATTCAAATTACGTATAAAGATTCTCCTTGGGTATTTCTAATTAAGCTGAAATTCTCTTAAGATTTAGGTGGAGTAGGGAAAAGCTGAAATGTAAGAACCTTCCTCCATTTTGTCCAACACAGTCTTCAGCGTGAATTACTCCCTGGTCTTGAAATTTTCCTTCATTGCTATCTGTATTTAAGCATTAACATTCTTTTTTGATTTTCTGTAATAGTTTTGATAAAGATTTTGACTGCAGACTTAATAGCTGACTCATTTGAACCCCCACATTTTTCCCCTTCTGAAAGCATGCAGTGTATTTAAAATTAATTAAAATGTGGGGCTTTTTAAAATTACCTTATTAGGAAGAATTTGTGCATGTTTGGGAATCTCAGAAAAGTAACCCATAAAAGTAAAGATTTTAATATTCCGAAGTGGGTCCTTAGAGTGACCGACCTATTTTCCACATAGGCTTAGTTTAGACCTGTCCACACAGATCCTGTCAGATCTGGGACACCTTGTTTTCGTATCACTTGTACAGAAACTCCAAATTACTCAAAGAAACTTAGAGCAATACAGACACCACAGCACTGTGCCCATAACTACAGAATATTAAATCTCTCCAGGTTCAAAGCCAGTGACTCAGGCACTACACGCTACAAGGCAAGACCAAGAAAAAGTGATATAAAGTAATATAATCTCAGTACCATGAAATATCCAGCCTAAAAATGCTGTGAATTTTGATATCATTTTGATGAGGTCAGGACTTTCTCCTCTTCAGTGGCAGCGGAGAAGTAGCCCTGCCTTTTTACTGAATCGAACTGAATCTTTATGTCACTTGCCAGAGCACTACAAAAAGATCCAAGTATACACATTTTTTTATTGTGCAGATACATATTGATAACGACCTCTAGGAGCACATGAGGTTTGTCTTAGTCAAGACAAGTTTATCTCCAGCCTTCCTCCAAATACAAGTAACTGCTGTTGACTCAAGAGAACAGTGTCAATCATTTGACAAAGACTTTCTATCTACAATTAGTTGTTATATTTCATAAAGACTGACAAGATTATCCTGGTTATACAGAAAGTATTCTTTAAAATCTAGTATATTACCTGGATTCCCTTTATTAACATTGTGAATTTTCTCAAAGGACCAGGTTCACAAAAGGACATAATCAGAAATGCTTAATGTTTATCTTTCTGGTTCCTGATACAGGTATCTTTGGGGTAAATGGTTTATGAATGTACTAAATCAACTAGCTGAAGAAGCAGGATTGCTGCAGAGGAACAGCAGTACAAAGTTCATTTCATTTCTTCAATTGGCTTCAAACCACAAAACAGCGGTCAGAGACTCATCACTGAAAAGACATTTTGTTTTATTCTCTGCAGTATTCCTTACAGAAAAATAGTTCTTAGTGACGCACACACACACAAACAACAAATCAATGTGTAGTACCTGATAGAAAAAGTGCTTGTTTTAAAATTGAGTGTTAATCCCTTCACTACAATTCATGGAGGTCACTAACTGTAGAGCTATTTGTTTACTTTATACTTACTATTGTTCCAAATTATATGTCAAAGCAGAAGTGCAGTTACAGAGTGTTGTCCACACACAGAGCAGCTAGATGCACGTGGCTCTGCCGATGGAGCTTTTATCACAACTACCCATTGGAAGAAATTTAGTTTGCTGGCCATATCCATCACTGGCTCCAAAACTACTACTTACAGCTGCTTTGTTCATGTAATCAACCTTTCTTTGGCTTTACTGAAGAGGCCAGACTAAAGATTCGAAAAGCTGGAACCACCAGTTTCTGCTGTGGCTTGCATGAATTTCATTTTGTTCCATTTTCTCCATCTTCCCTCTTTTGCCACTCCCAACATCTCCCATAGGGGCCCATACACCAGTTAGACAATTCCTGATTGTGAAAAGGCATATGGATTTTCCTGTGAATAAATGCAGCAGCTACAACTAGCCCCTTTGTTCTCTGAGGCTTCCTCAGAGAAACCATTTTATGTCTCTGAAATCCCAAGATATTCAAAAAATGTCAGCCTGCAGGAACCAACAATGACAAATTCTGTCTTCTGAACCTGGTTTAGCTATCTTGTAAGTATGGTTTCTATCAGAATGATAACAAAATGCAAAGTTTTTGGATGGTGCATGTTACCCACAATTATATTTGAAAAAAAATCCAAATAATAAAAACCCTTAGATTGAGTTTTCGAAGAAGATTTTTGTTTTCAGATACAGAATGCACTAGAAAGTATTGAAGGTAATGGACAACACGTATTAATAACCATCATATTGTGAGAGTGCTTTCCTCTCCAAAAGAAGAAAATACTTTTTATTGTCACAAGAGTGCATAAAACTGTCTAGAAACCAAACATCATAAAATACGTAAGAGTTATGTACCTTGCTTATTGTTCTCTCTCTCTTGGCTTTTTACTGTGATTGACTGCTCATCTCTAGTACTCATACATCTTTTCAAACTATTCCTATCGATCAAATTTTGCCTTTACTTTCCCTCTTTAATCCTAAGTGAAGCATTTGCTCTTTTCTCTGTATTTCTGCCTAGCCATCAGGTGTCTCTTGTCTCTCTCTCATTACACTAATGACATTCTCACCCACATTTCCTGCATACTAAAATAGACAGATACAGATATGCTGTGAATGTTGCGAGCTTTATTAGTATTAAATGCTTTCCTGTATCTAGTCCTTGAATGGTCACGGGTCTGCTTTTGCTTCTAGGCTCATTACACAAAACTCTTGGAAGATTAACCACCAAAAAATATCCAGAAAATGATATAAATAGGTAGTGGGTAGGACAACATAAATACATGGTTACTTCTGTTTTACAACTGAAGATGGAATCCATCTATGAACTCCCTTCCCTGACGTTAGTGTCATTCTCAAGGTACTTCTAATGTTCAGGACTTCCAGTTTTGTTTTTAAGACGGGCACTGTAGCTGCTACCTATTTTTATTGTGCATTTGCTCGGAGTTTATGAAAGTAATTTGTGTCTGTGTGAAACGGCAATCGTTTAACAAGCTCAAAGTTCACACTCGGTCCTAGAGGGACAGCAGACACTTTGGTGGGATGCAATTAGCAGCCCTGGAGAACACAGGCCTGGATGTTCTCACGCAAGAGCAGCAGAGCAACCTTCAGTTCTCGGCAGCGTGATGAGGCCTGGCCAGGCACTGCACAGCAGGGATCAGTGCCACTAAATCCAGCAAAAGAGGAAACCAACCATAAGCTTTTGGTCAATCTGCAAAACAGCATTATTTAGAAGTGAACCAATCCGAAGGTGCCTTCTCTGAGTTTTAAGGATGACCAGTCACCACTGGAAGATGTATTAAAGATAGCCTTGATTTTATGTGTTCCTTCTAGTGGCTAGATACTGTTCCACACCAGTCATGTTTTTCTCTCACTCTTTTTTTTTTTTTCTTTTCTTTCAAAGAAGAACCCAGGAATGCCACAATTCTTTTTCTCCAGCTTCAGAAACTCTCGCTTGCGTTCTGTTTTGAACCCATTCTTTGAATCTTTTATCAGGAGAGAAGGAGGAAGGACAAACTTTTTTCCCAGTTTAGCAGAATTATTTATTGCTGAAAGACTGCTTCTATTTCAGTCCTGAAAGCATCCCCTTTAGAAATCACGCTGTAGAATACAAAAGCCAGGTATTCGCTCAGAGCAAGACTGATGTTCCCCAAATCTGGAGAGGTCAGTAGCCCCAAATGCAATGTGTTATCCTATGTAAAAATAATAGTTTAATTACAACTGCAGGTATAAATACATATAAAGATCATGACTATGTCTTTCTTTATATTCTGACAGCTAGGCTCTAAATTGCACTCTTCCTGGGGCATCTTTTCTCTGGAAGCAAAGAATCTCATGTTCCTCATGCCTCTTTGAAGAGCTGGGATTAACAAAGAGTGTGGTTGAAAATAACAGTCTGATCACAAGAATGGGAGTCCAGAAGCCCAAACCTGGAGGAGTGTGTCCCACCAAAGCAGTGTCTGGTAACTGCATATCCCAGATCTTCATATACTGACCCTCGAGAGGCTTAGCATTAAGAATAAAAAAAATTATTTCTGTATACATATGTAAACATCCAATTTACCTACAACTACAATAGGGATAATGGTTAAGGAGAAATTTAAGATACCTGTTTCAGCACAAAGAAGTTGACAAATTTATTTCTGCTGTTAATAATAATAATTTATATGGTGCAGTAAGAGTCATCCTGACAAAAGAATCAACATGCACTTGCCTTTCTGCCTTTAAGATCAGATATCCACTCTGACTCTGCACTCTTCAATCTAAAAACTGAACTAAACCCACTGTAACACAGAGATACATTTCTCTCTTCAATTCAGGTAGTGGCAGTTCACTGCACAGAGCACCAAAGTCTGAGGGCTTAAGTCTCTGAGCTGATGTGGCACAACATGAACTGGAAGTAATAGAGAAGGACCTCACAATTTAAATCATATGGCAATAAAATGGTAAATGGAAGTTAATGCAGATAAGCATGTAGATAAGTTAATGCAGATAAGCATGTTAGACACTGAAAAGACATGAAAATGGACACGGAATGGACATGGAAATGGAAATGGAAAAGATTATTTGTTTGATAAGGCTTATGCACTGGTGATGTCCCCATATGATGAGTGCTGAATGAAATCTGGTACCCATATCAAGCAATGTCGGAATAAAATTGAAAAAAATACAAATAAAGATGATCACTATCATTAAGAAGAGTAGGAGAGGTGGAGAAATAGTATAAGAAAGATCTAGAAGACGTTAAGTGACATGAGAAAATATAATGAGACATTTATTTTTTAACATAAAACACAGAGTTTATCTTAAATTTATCTTAAATCTATCCTGGCTGGCAAAAGCAAAGTAACAACAAATGCACTAGTTTCTTGATCATTTGTACAGTCTTTAGTTTTATAAATCAATCTGAATCGCTTTGCTCTCTTCGGGTGTGTTACTCTAAGTATTAAGAGCTGTATTTGAGGAGTGACAAACATAAAGCTCACTGTTGAATTGAAGTGATTCAGCAATGTTTTATGCTTAATTAATTGCCTTGAGCCCAAAACAACAAAAGGTATTTTCACTTTTTGTACAAAATGCCCTTACAAATGCCACCTTGAAGCATAAACAGTTTATGAAATGCCTCTGAAAGGCAGTATAAAAAACCTGAAGGGATCAACCATTTTTCCTCATTTGTGCAGTTAAGAAGTTGCAGTCATTGCTCTTACTTTGAAAACAGTATTACACGAATCTTGTGGAACTAGCAGCCGCGTAGTCTGTGACCTGGATCAATAACTGCCATGTAACCTTCACGGTGCTGTGAAGGCTGCACTTCCAAAGGGTGAGAGACATAAACACTGCAGGAGGATCTGGAATGTGCACCGTGATGACCAGAACCGTACACATTAGCTATGCTTGAAGACACAGACTAGGCACGAGCCAAGACAAGTCCCCTTCCCTGCTCTCTAGTGAGCAAGTTTCCCCACGCCAGCCACACGGCTTTCACCAGGACCTGCTCTAACTCCCCACTGGTTGTTGCTGCTTGCAGTGCTCCTGCTGCAGGCTGTGGCCAGCGGCAGCTGCTGTGCACTGACTGCTTAGTTAGCTCTGTGGGTACATTTTACCCTAATGAAAACCAAAAGACACAACAAAACGGCAGGAGAGGGGGAAAGAAGGGATGATGTGCGTGCCAGCGGCAACTGCTTTCAACGAGAGCCAAGCACGACACCACCTGCAGGCTTTGCAGGTCTCAGACCATGAGCGTGACAGCACTTTTCCAGAATTTCATATCATGTTCCTGCAGAAAGATATTAATTCTCATGTGGTTTTCACCCCTAACATGCCCAGTAACTACATGTTTCGTATCACCACTCTGTTCACAGGACCACAGAGCAACTGTGGTGTGAAGGGACAACAGGGGGTCTGCAGCCCAACCTGCTGCTCCAAGCAGGAGCAGCCATCAGGCAGAGCAGCTTGTTCAGGGCTTTATCCAGTTGGATCCTGAAAACCTCCACGGATGGTTGCCCACAATGTGACTATTCTGGCTGCCTCTCCATGAACTACTGCCCTCCTCATTTACATAGACCTGGCTCCCTCTGTAATTTCACATTGTCTTTACCTTTTGGTAAAGCCCTTCAACATTTCAACTATTATCTATCAGTTTACCCTTAGTACTCCCTTCAACATTTCAACTATTATCTATCAGTTTACCCTTAGTACTCCCTTCAACATTTCAACTATTATCTATCAGTTTACCCTTAGTACTTTATCCCATTTTCACTTTGGAAAGAAGAACGGTTTCCAGAAATTCCCATGCTCCGAAATATTGCTGGATATGTAAGAAATGGATCCCAAAACTCCAATAATGTGAGATTTACTGGTTCCACAGGTTATTACTCATAACTGTAGTGTCTTTTGAGCTGTAATTGCAAATGTTAAAATTGCATTGTGCACTCTGGCTACAAGTACTACTGTCACTTACAGAATCAGCAGAAGTTTGCAGCCTGCTTCAATATGTATGTCAATCTTGTGCATCACATCCCACAGATGCTTAGACAACATATCCTCCAAAATGGGTGTCTCATTAGAAAACTGTTAAATTCTGAATAATTATTTTGTACTTACAGTCAAAATAACTGTCTTCTCTCTGCCATGGGAGAGAAACACACAAAGTTTTAATGATTTGTATACACCTCGGTTTTTGCTGTATATTCTTGCCACCAGAAACCTGCTGATTGAGCTACAGCAATTACAGTATTTCAGATGCTGTTCAACATTGTTATGACACACGTTTCTCTATGAATATTTCATATTGTAGGAAGGGTAAGCCAGCTGAGTGCAAAAGGAAAAAACAGAATATTCAAGGCAGAATGTGACGTTATGATGTCCATTAGCTTTGAGGACCCCTTACCTAATCTTCTAGAAGAAATCACAGGCTCAAATCTCTGAAAAATCCCTGTTCTTCTTTTTTGTGTCTAAGCAACAGGTGTGGCTGTTCTAGCAAAGAACAAGTTTCAGAGAATGTGACATAGCTACTATAAGAAGGGATTTTTTTTTCACTGTAAAGATAAAGATTAAAAAAAAAGTCTGCATATATCATATGCTTTGCATGTTCTTTCGTTTCTATTAAAAAAGTGGATGCTGCCTGCAAATTAGATCAAATTCAGAAGTCATAGACAACAACAAGAAAAACCCTTTAAGGTCTACGGTCCTTTTTACAGAATTTTACCATCTACGGTTTGTCCAGTAATATAATTTATTTTCAGTTCAAATCTTTTTATGTTCTTCATTCCTATAGTACCTTCCAGTCTGGAAAAAAAAAAAAAAAGAAAAAAAGAAAAACAACTAAAATGCCTTAGAAATATATAAATAGTTCAAATGTGAAACCAAGGTAGGTAAATATGTTATCACAGGTCAGTGTAAAACAGATACTGGCAATAGTCTGGCTGATCACTTTCAAGCAATCTTACAGTTTGTATTCAAAATGAGAAAGACAGAAACAGCACTCACAAAATATTAATCCAATTGGTTGAACTGTGAACAGCTGTAGTCAGGTGCTCTTACTATGCTTTTTTCATGAACATTCATATGAGCAGATTTTTTTGATTGTCTGGATATTTGAACAAATTATAGTTCATCCTTTATACTCCTATATTGTTGTAAACAGAGTATCTCTGATCAAGCACTATCATTACATCTACTGACTTTACATAAAGTCAATGGATATTAATAAACAGCACAAATGCACTTCCTGCTAAGTTGCAAGGTTAGGTAATAGATATAACTGTTTCATAGCTCTGAAATGAACTGCTGTCCTTCTTACAAGAGACACTATATGTGACAGGATTTTGTTACACTTTTTGACAGGAACATTCAATCTCGGAGGGAGAATAGCTTCCTTTGGCATTTTATGAACAGCTACATACAGGACTATCTTGCCGAGAGTAGGCATGGCACTCACTCATGGCACTCAGTCATCCCTCACATCATGCTAAAAAGGTAGCTTGAACCAAGAGCCAGTTCATCTGGCTTTGGACTGAGGGCCCTGTGTTCATCTTCAAGAGGAGATTTGCTTCATCAGTATGAGAAATGCTGAGAGTGCAAGACACATCATGCTGGGAATAAACTGCCTAACTCTTGATCAAACAATTGTAGCAGAAGACACAGTGATTCAGAGAAAAGAAATGGGGAAAGAAACACTGATCTATATCAAAAGAAAGGGCAGTCAAAGAAGCCTAGAATATTTTCTCTTTCATCACCCCCAGCCCCAACACACACACTTCCTAGATCTAATTAATATGCCTGTGAGCTGATAAAATAGTTGTTACTTTCCACCTGACTACAGGAATAAATACCACTGAAGACATCCTCTTGAGAAAATATTCTGGTTAAACTCATATCTTGTTGTAAGTCAAAACACTATCCAATTTCTCATTCTATCAGATTTTTCATTTTGGAAGATCCCCAGAGCTCTCTGGGATCTAGGGTCGTATATTTGAGTATTTTCCTCAGTGATTACTTACCTAAATAGATTTTTCAGTTAAGTCACTGAACATTTATCCAATTCCCCTGTCTTTCAACTTCTACCTTACCCTCTCTCCCATCAAAAAGAGGGTCTAATCAACGTTCAGTGTGCTCAGGACAGACTCTTTGAAGAGTCTGCAAGAGGATTTATCCTTTTTGTTTGTTCACTGTTTGCCTTCAGAGAGGTGTCTTGGCAGCCAACAGATCTTCCCATTTGCTTCTGCTGTCTGTTGCAGAAACCCCGCAGGCTCATGCAGGAGGTTGGCTTCTCCCTCCTGGAAAGCAAACACACTCTGCCATGGGCAGAGGGACCACAAGGAGGGATTTGTCACATGAGCAGAGAATGAGGAGTATCACAGAAAAGCAAGGAGCTGCCGTGCTTTAGAGGTGACAGCAAGACTTTTTCCAAGAGACACAGGAGAGACTACACAGAGGTTGCTGTAACCAAGAAAGCCTCCATATTCTTCTGGACAAGACTGAGAGAAGACGACATCTGTTTGCCACAGGATGTGCATGGTGGGGGAAGAAGACTAACACAAGATGTTTGTAAACCTGTGTCAGTTGATAGATCTCAGTTCTGTGTAACAGCTCCCCTCAGCTTGTCTTTACAGAGTGAATCCTATCAGTGTGCTCACCATGGGGACTGAATGAGGGAAAATTCTGCTTCAAAACCCAAAAGGACAAAATAATTTGAGGGAAAAAAAAAAAAGGAAAAAAAAGGGCAAGTGGGGAGCTCAAGAGCATGAGAGCAGGTAGGTATTCTCTTTCAGTGCTTGTACTTTCTTTCATCACAAAGTCCACTTTTGCTTCTTCATGTACCCCCCACAACCCAACCTCCTCCCTCTCCCCAACAATCAGAGAATCACAGGATGGCTGAGGTTGGAAGGGACCTTTAGAGATCATCTAGTCCAACCCCCCTGCTCCAGCAGGGACACCCAGAGCACAGGGCACCAGGTGGCATCCAGGTGGCTTCTGAAGTCCTCCAGAGAAGGAGACTTTGATCTCATAATCACTGATTACAGTCATAATCAATATTCCCACAGTCAAGCAGCCATCTCCTTCCATATCCTCAGATCCCTTTTCGACCCCAGCTCCCTGGGGTTTCAACCCCGCACCTTCCCCCCTCATTGGCTCCCCCGTGGCCCACGCAGCCGCGCGCAGCCCGGCAGACGCAGGCCCGGCCTAGGCGGCTTCCTGTGAGGGGCTCGTCCAATGACACAATGCCCTTAGCAAAACAATGACTTTTGTTTTTTGGAACAGGACAAGATTTATTGTTGGAGGCTTTCTAAGGAGCCACCTTCATGCTTTGTGTTAAAATAATGTTACATTTCCCAGGTAGTTCCAGTTTACCTGTAAATAATTCTTTAATGAATAAAGACAAGCAAAAGGAAACACTGGCAACAGTAAAAATCCAAGCAGTCCAGAACAGAACAATACTGAACAATACAATACAGAACAATACCAACACAAAGGGGCTTAAAAAGCCTTCAAAGAGCTCTAGCAAAAAAAAAAAAAAAAAAAAAAAAAAAAAAAAAAAAAAAAAAAAAAAAAAA
>VZSG01000846.1:264521-305316 GCA_013398315.1 Nothoprocta pentlandii
AACAAAAAAAACCCACCCCACTTTCTAAAAGATAAGTTATCTCCTCATTTTCTAAAGAATTCTAGGAGAAAATTGCAAACCTTAAAGAGCAGGCTGATGTTTGAGCAAAAACACACTTTTCATCTACAGTTCTTTAACAAACTAAGGAAGCTTGAAAACCTCATGATCCTCTATGTGGCAGCATTTACTTGCCTTGACTGTCAACGATTTCAGAACAAATCATTAAATCAGCACAGCTGCTGCATCTCTCCAAGGCAATACTGGCCAAAGCTTAATACTATGTCCAACCAGCATATCATGCTTAGTGACTTTCACCAAAAGAGGGGCACCAAAATTGACCAGGTGATACAACTGCTTCATTAATCCTGCCTTAGTTAATCCTGCATATTCCTCTTGCAGAAGAAGAGCCCATTTGAGATAGAGGCAACATGAGCATTTGGACGTGAATTATATTTTCACAACTGTGAAGACTTGGGACAATCATTCCATTATTCTTCACACAAGAAGTGAAAAGATTCCAGCTTTGCTTCTCTAACAAGCACAAGTTAATAGAAGAGTAAGTTAAAATAATATCCAGTTTTATGACATAGTTTTCAGTTTCTTTGCTCTCTTGCTGGTAAAAAGCAAGCCTCTGGGAACACATGTAATGAGTTCTTGTAACAAATGATACCTGTAGCCTGGAGACTTTTACTCCAGAGACGACAGGATAGCAAAGATCAACACAAGACAAAGGAGACATTCTCTTCCCCATGAAAGCCCACATGCAACAAGAGCCCCCAGGAACATAATTCAAGTGATTTAGTGGCTTCTTTGCACCACTCACAAACACACAGAAAGGAAAGGAGGGGTGGCACTAAGGATAATATACTCCATTGATTAGATAGGCCTTGCTGTAAGGGTCTTGAAGAAGTGATCAAGTATTAGAAAAGATTAAGAATATCAAAATCTCCTTGAAAGAATGAAAAAAGTAAAAAACAAAAACAATAAGAAAAACACTTTACATTACTGTAGAAGTGCCAAACTATGTTTGGATTTTAAGATTAATTAAATCTACTAAATTCAGAGACTTGCATAAAGACAAATGAGAAAAAAAAAGATAAAGGAGATAAAGACAAAAGTGCAAAAGTGATATGTCTCAAAAAAAAAACAACACTGGTTTATGGCAACCTGCTTTCAGTGAAAATTGATTCTATGATTACAACATCTGTCACAGAAAATGTAAACAGAGCCATATTGTTTGGATCAGAAATGTCTGTAACAGTGGACTACAGACAAGTAAGAACAAGACAAACATACACAAACCTCTCTGCTAGTCCCCTGTTACAGCTCAGATGTAGTTTTGATGGCTCTCAGTTTCTCTATTATGAACTTGCCTAGACTTATTCTGAACCCATGTACATTTTTTTTTAGAAAAACATAAATAACTAACAACCACAACAACAACAAGAAAAAATGAAGACCATGAACTCTGGTAGGTCTTTTTTTTCCCCTCATTTGAACTATATTAAACCTTTCCTTGAGCTCTTCTGCAGACTGTTTCTAAGCTCTCTGTGGTGGCAATTTCCATTCTCCCCCCTTCCCTGCTTGGTTCCAAAATGTTGTATTACAATCGAAAAGGGCAAGTTCTTGTATTCTTTTCAGGTGCACATTTAGATCTTGGCAATCGGTGATACTTGGTGTCTGCTAAATCTAAAATGAAAGAAGATGAAATCAACGGCAAAAGATGCCACTGTTGGCACGGTTTATATTTTAAAGAAGACACCAAGGCAGAATTAAGCTCATTTGAAAACTAGGCTTTGATCATGAGGAAAAAGTTATATATAAGTTGTCAAATAAGTTATGAATCCTGGCAGTAAAAAGCAGGCTGTCATTAACAAACTTACTTCGAAAACACTTGGGAGGTCATTTTTCACTCACACTGAACTGTCTTGCTAAAATATTTTAGAAATACTTCCATATATAATGCTTACTGGCTCTTAAATTGCCATATTTTTCCTTTGTTAGAAAACAGAAGTTATACATGCAATCTTGATGATAAATTTAACATAGAATTATTGTTACCTTCACAGAAGGTCTGACTGGTTTTGTGCTTTCAAATTCAGATATTATATAAATTCACTTCCAAGCATTCTAGATTCATCAGAAATTCCTTTCCTCTTTCCTAGTGGGAATTTTCATCATATGCCTAAGAAAGTATTTTTAAATTATGATTTTTTGTTTAGGTTGTTGCCAGCAGATACAACAGTTAAGAAAATGTATATGCACTTAATGCCAAATTAAAAAAAAAAAAGTGTTAAATGTCTTTTAATGTCCGTTAAATGCTAATAACATTTAGAACATTTTACGTGTTAATAAAAAAAGGGAAAAGACATAACTTCAGTAGTGACGGTCAGTACCTTGCATATGCACCAATAAGTTACTCATATCTCTCACCAAGACATCCTTTCCTTGAACAAACTGACAGAAACTGCAGTTCCAGATGGGTTCATGTGTTAGTTACGTAGTCTGTCTTTTAATCAGCTTTACAGTCATATTTTCAGAGACGATTTCTCCTTCTCCTGACCTTTTGCCCTTCCGCTCCCATCCTCCACGATGCAGTGACAGGAAAGAGCCCAACTTTTTAGCACTGCAGTCAATGTACACTCGGAAGGATGGATTTAATGTTAAACATTAATGGAAGAATATTAAGAAACCCTCTGCAGAAGACTTAGAGAGTCCTAACTAAGAGAAATAAGTTTAGAACAACATAAGTCTGTGTCACCAATACATGTGGATACAAGTATCTTGTATTGATGTAAGTGGATGAATCTCCTAGATTTATAGTAAGAAAGTCGGTGACACTGTCAATAGATGTTGCCAGCTGACAGATAAATTACTACTTTCCCTGTTCGGTGGAAAGCAAAGATGACTCCTGGAAATACTAGAAAGAAGATGTGTGCATGTTTGTTGACAGTCCATTTACAGAAACTTGCTTTAAAGAATAACAGTAAGAAGTTATCTATATTTGACAAGTAAGGCTTTTCCACCCCCATTCACAAAATTCTTTTTGACTTTTGTACCACCACAAATGTAACCTACAGTCCAGCAAGAAACAGAGTTTAAGATGCTAGTAACTAATACGTGTTTGACAGGCTTACACCTATGCACACATGCAAAAATCTCTTTGGCGACCAAATCTCATCCTGCAAAAGAGCCGATCATTACCCAGATCAATCTGATCCTGGCAAATTCGTTGCAGCCATTTTTGTAACACAGAGTCATGCAAAGCCTGGGTTTTTTGGAGAGAACCATAAGCACGGCAGAACACATTCTCCAGTCAACAAATCAAGTTTGGTGGTTTGAGGGAATTTAAAAGGATGTCTCCATTGAAGGCATTTATTTAATTCTCAAATAAAATACAAGCTCCTATTTATTTGTGTGTAATTATATTAACTGATGAGAAAACTCCTTGCCCTCCTCAGACAAGTAAAATGGTACTTAATTCTTTAGAAGCTTTAGTTACTGTTCCAGTTTGCTGGAGCTAATGGAAAAGTAATCAAGAAAGGGGGGAGGGTGAGGGTATTCCCCCCACACTACTCAAAGGCCTTTTATTCTAAAAAGTTGCTCAAAAAGTTGCTCTCAGCTTTCCCAGTCCCATTTCAACATTTCTTTTCCTAGTTCTAGGAACCTTCTAGCATCTGGCCACGTACACACGCGCTAGAGTATTTTCCAGAAATAATGTGTTATTGTTTCCCTGAGCCTGCTGAGATTTTCAGTGAAGAAATCATGTCCCACCCAGTCATCTATCACCTCTCAGAAAAGGAAGACATAGTGACCTATAACTTAGATCAAATGCTTAGAAGGATGAATTTCCTTCTGAATTGAAAGTTCATTTTCATAGATGCCATGCACCTGTGTAAGCAACAACTTACACCTCATAGGTACTACAGTACACCCAGGACACCACATTTTAAGAAATTAGGCTATGCATTCACATTGCTTCAGCACTTGAACAGTTCTTGTCATTGCAATTCTTATCACTTTTACCTGTTTTCTTCAAACAGGAATCTAAGCAAAATGGTTATCTTGAATAATCTAATTAAAATTCCTATCAAGCTTGCATAGTAAGGGCAGTTTAACTGTTTTTATAACAGAAAGCTGTAAATAGCAGCAACCTACTGCTTGCTACAGAACTGATACAGTTTTTAAAATAGATTATTTTCTAAGAGGAGAGAATTAGAAGACATTAAGAAATTCTGTAATAATCCTGTTGTTTACAAGTAGATATTTCATAATCTCACAGTTAATCCTTTCTCAATGTTATTTTACTGAGAAAGTGTACCTTAATGCTGATATTAAAATGTTTTCATTTGAGTAAAGAGGCAGAGCAAAGATTAACCATCCATTGAAAATGTAGAACATTAAGATTTAATAGCTCCAAAATATACAGAACCATGTTTACAATGCAGAAGTTCAATGAAATGGAAGTTTAAACAGCTTTTTAGAATTATATTCAGGAACATCTGTATCATTTATATGACCCATACCCAGTTACCCTGCAAACACTCCATGATATTTTCAGCAGTCACTATAGCAACAATTTAGTAAATACTTTTAAATAGTAAAAAGGTACCTCAGTAGAAGTCCTTTTAAGTATTCTCAGCTAACTAACTACATCCTACCGAAGTATCAAGGGATTTTTATCTATATCATGGAGAAAAAACAAAACAAAAAGACTTTTGAAAAACTTGAAATAAGTAACCAACTTTGCAATTACGCAATCTGAATCTTCAGAAAAAAAAAAAAAGGTTATGTACATTAGACTGAAAGATGGATGGACATAAAAATATGCTGCTCTACATTTCGAGCAGAAGAACTGACATAGCCTACAGAAGATTTCTAAATGAACAGTACAAAACAGGAACCGTTATACACAGTTATTTGAAACTCAGGTTCTGCAAATTATCTTTACAGTGAAACCAAGGAAGTCTGTAACAGAAAGCACCATACCTATCCATAAATGCCTGAATAATTATATACAGATTTTTTTCCTATGAAATGCAGACATAGACTCACATTTACTTTTTTTTTTTTTTTTTTTCCTCTAAATTGGTCTTATCTTAACAGTAAGGATTATAGAGATCCTCTGCCCTTCAAGAGAGGATATATTTGTGCTAATGAATCAGAAGTCACTTGCTAGTGAGCTTTGTGAGCTCCTCTGGATGTTGCTTATAACTGGTGTTATCAATATATTCAGGAGCAAAGCAAGCTCAGAAAAACAAAATAAAAAATCTATTAGTAAACCAAAACCCCTCCCCACAAACACATTTAAAAATGAATTAGTACAGCAGCCATCTTAAGTGGAAGCGCCAATTAAGTGCTTTAAGTGAATTACACAGAAGACTTCCAAGAAAGAACAAGACACCACCAGTGTTACCAAACAGAAATTGGCAAGTTTAGTTGACAAACAGAAATTGGCAAGCCTAACAGTAAATTGTATATAGGTGAAACAACTAAAATAAGGACTGATTTCTGCAATTACGCTTCACTGAAATACTTAAATTGCCCATTGGACAAGCTGGTACACACATATGCATCAATTACCTTTGACTCTAGGTCAATAAGTATTTTAGCAAGGTCAATGTGTTCACACAAATACACACAAAACCCCCTTAATTTTAAAAGAAGCTAAAAACTCGATTGCCGGGTTATTCTCACTTGGAAATACTACATAGATCACAGTAGGCAGGCATATTCAACTGCTGAGTATCCTTACTAACTTAGTATTTACTATCCTTGCTAACTCTATTATTGGTGCTGATATGACAGTTATAAGCTGATGGTTACTGTATATTACAGTATTATTACTGTATATTACAGTATATAGAAATGTATATTACAATCTCAATAATTGCAAGAATTTATTATTTCTAATAGAAAATTTGTCTTCATGTAGAGGTAGTTATCTTTGCTATGGATTTGACAGAGAAAGGAGGTTCTAGCTAGTTCAAACAACCAAGACATTCAAGGGAAAAGAGCAGCCACTGCAATAAAGCCACGGTACCAATCTACACTTACCTGCTCTAAGTTTCCAGCATCTACTTTACACAGTGGTAAATAAGCAACACCAATAAACCACCGATTTAAGAACTGGAAAAAAAGAACTATTTCTAAAACTCGCACTGAAGATAATCTATCTTCAATTACCAAAACTGTAAGCACCAGAAGATCTCTCCTTCTGGAAGCTACAGCAACAGCAGCCTTTTCCAAGGACTTGGGCAAGATCCACAAAGTGCATCCGAATGTCACAAAGCAGTAGCATTCTGCAGTGGGGAAAACAATCCCTCAGGTCTGCCCCAAGATACCCAAGCAATTTATCAGTGCAACCACTCCACTCTGCTCCTGTTCCAGGTGCACCAGCCTGCGCATGGAGAGGAGGCCAGGGGAGATAGAAGGAGTGCTGGATTAGACCAGAAGGGAGTCCGCGGCCGAGGCCCCTGCTGTGACTCCGGCAGTAAATGAAGATGAATGTAGACTGCAGCAGGCAGGCAGACATAACCCAGAAGATGATGAAAGGCACAGAAGACAGAGGAGAGCGAGTTTCATTTCAAAACAAAAATGAACACGTATTTCTGTTTTGGCAGCGCCAGTCACCGATGGGCCACAGTAACTCATGGGGCAGCGACTACAACAAAACGCTCTAATTGAGTATCTGTCACACATTCCCTATGGTGGCAGCTGGGGGAAAGTACATCGGATCATGTAATCCACTGCATTTCTTTAAGGTTAAGTTTAGGATGAGTTTACAAGTGAATCCAGCTGAGAGGTGATTTTCATTATTTTCTATTTAACCTCCTGATTTAAAAAGAGGAGAAGTTTATGTACAAAAACCTCACAAACTTATTTACCAGAGCATCCCACCACACGATATTCAATTCCACTTTCTATTGAGCTGGAAAGACAGCATTTATGTGTTTATGGATGTTACTGTAAGCTTGTTTTCCCATTTAAGGTTCTCTCCTTTCTTGATTTCAAGAAAGCAATTCAAAGATACGTGTACTTCAAATCCAAACCTGTTTTTTAGTAGAACTACAGCTTGTGACAACTCTGGTCATCTATCCTTTGCTACTAAGATAAAGAAACAGGGAGAAGAGGCGTGTGAAAAAGTACAAAAGTACACTTTATGCATTCCACAAAAACAAGGAGGGAAAACATAAGACTCCATTTTTCTGGAAGACCATTAGGGAGATTAATCAACAGGATGTGCTGAAAACTGATGTTATGTACAAAGGCCACCAAAACATAAAGTAAAAGAAAAATGCAAGTCATATGGAATGCATTAATTCATACTAATGTGGACCTTGAAAATGTTAGAAACTGTGAACTGAAAAAACTGCATTAAGAAGAAGAAAGGACGGGGAAAATAGCACTTGAATGTATTATTTTGAAAAATTTCCACTTTACCTTGAAAGGAAGTTAAATAGCTGCACACACTGATTTATTTTAAGTAGCTCCAGCACACCAGCTAGTAACCCAAGCAACACAGATGATTGTAAGGAACAGACACAGAAGCATATTCATCAAAAGACAGCGCTCCAAATAGCTCTCCAAAAAAGCCAGACTGCGTTGTATGAACCTACTGCATCTGCATTTTTCCTTTGCCTGAGGAAGGCTAGTGGCCAGGACAAGTTCTCATTTTTCTCTTCTATTTCTTGAAGGTGTATTTTTGAAAGAAAATTCAGTATCAGCAAGAAGTGACAGAATGACAACCTTTTATACTAAAGTGCTACATTTATCCACAGAACAGGCACATTACTGCACAGCTCTCTATATTCAGAGGTTGCAAGAGTCAAGTTGCTTTGTTCCTAAAAAAGAAATTGGAAGTTTTGATAAATACAGTAGGCCATTAATGTGACTATCTATTTGAAATAAATCACGATGGAACTTTACTGCATTAGTTACATTAAAAAAAAACAGCAAATGAAATCTTGAAAGATACATCTGTAACCAGGCAGTTCTAACATGCTTTCTTTTTTCTTCATGTGAGGCTGCTCACGTAGGAGTGTAATTTTTTTCCAAATCATTATGACATATTTACACATTCCTGAAGCTATTGTCTTTAAGTGAAGAGATGATAAGCAGCAGGGTTTTATAGTCCTCTGATTGATCAAGGACTCTACATCCCAGTAGTCTCCTGAAAACCATTTCATGAGAGTGTTTGTGTCTCTGGTCCAAACCAGGAGTTCATGGGGACTCTGCTTCTCCGGCTGGTGTTTCCATTAAAGCCATAATAGGAAGAATTTGCCTTGCCGCCCGCAGCACCTTGAACAAATTCTGGATTTCCTTCCCTACCACCCATAATCCAGGCTGTCATTTGTGTTTTCAACACCACATCCCTTAGAGTGCCTTTAAAATATCAATGTATTTGGCCTCCTCTCTCACACACACACAAAAAAAGTACTAATATTTACTAATATGAATATACTAATGTCATTCACTAAAAACTTCATTAAGTAAAAATCTGACCCCTTAAGAAATAGCTGTGATTTGAGAGAATACTGGATGCAGAGATAACACAGACTTGACAACCCCATCTTGAAGTGTAATGATCTTTAGAGCTTTTTCCAGTATTCCTATCCTTATATAAATATTAAGTGGTATCATGCATAGAATATTAAGGTTACCAAGGAAACTATGTCTAAAGAGATGAGAGTAAAGCACAGATATAAGTGAAAGTCATGTATTCCAAAAGCCAAAGCAACTCTGCAGTGTAAACTATTTAAAAACAAAAAGATTTGCTCAGATGGGCAGGTTAGTTATGAAGTGTAAAAGTTATTATGCTGTGTCATGACCTATCATTGTTTCAAAATGTGATTTTACAAAGCAGATTCACAAAAGACAATGTAAATAATTACTGTTTTAAATTGTCCCTTACCATGTTAATGTATCTCAATTCATTGAAATAAATATTACTATTTTATCTTAAATGTGCTAAAGCTGCTGCGCTGCTCACATAAGCCATTTGGCTTTGCTAAATAGTGCTAAGAAATCATTAAAAAAATGCTGAATGACTATTAGTGTGTTTTTAGGAACACTCATTAGTCTCCAATTAAAGAGAAAGGTTATGCAGAACAACACTAGCATATTTGCCAGCACTCAGAATTCTCCAAATAAGGAGAAAAACATGAATATCTGAATTTTCAGACTGAAAGTAAATTGGGAAAGACTGGAAAGAAATTAGGAAAGAGTATTTGGCCCCAAAATTATATGGATAGGATCAATGGTTTAGAAACACACTGCTATCCCTGGAAGAAATGCAAAGGAAGAAAACTGTCTCTTTTTTTTTCCTGGTAGAAATCCTTCCATTTCTACCTCTATCCTAAAAAGACGTTAGGCTATAAACTCAATATGTTTCTAAAGTGAGTATCTACAGGATGCTTTCTTTTCCTCCAGACTTACCTCCAGATTTACTTCTCACAGTACAAATAATTTATGAACAGCCAAAAATTCTAAACATTGTTATTCTTAGAAGAGCTTTGTATTTTAATAGATTTTTATTTTAAATGAAAACTGCTTGTGGTACACACTGTAACTAAGATGCCTTTTTTTTTTTTTTTTTAATAGCAAACACTGTGGAGTTGCTTTGGCTTTTTGAATACGTGAGTTTGCTGCAGTGCAGATCACTGTGTAGCTATGGATTATCAACCTTCTTCCTATCATTTTGGGAGATAAAAGCGTCACTACAATGTAACTTTTTCAGCAGAGGCTGAAACTTTTTTTTCCCTCAAGTACTTGAAAGCTGCAAGTAAAAAAATCTTTAGCTGGGGAGCAGCTAATTTGAGTCAAGAAGGGTGAAATATCTTTTCTGTGGTCCACTCTTGATCTGCTCAAGTAGGCTGAAGCAGCACAGCTCCAACACCTCTCAGAACATGCTATCTGCCCCCTCATATAACTGTATTTCACAATCAACTGTTTGGTTAAACACACCCTGGCAGCACAAGGAAGGAGGTTTATAAAGGTGCTTAAGTCCATGACAGCTTCTGAGGCAGACCTGAAACAACACACACCATGGATAATTTGCTCCAGCACCACACTGTGTACTTACTAATAAGGAAAAAATGCACCAAATCCTTCATTTGAGGAAGAAAGAAAGAAGTTATGTGGAAAAAAATGGCAGGCCAGGCCAAGCCAAGCCACAGAACAACTTACTATTAATTAGGCATAACCATCTCAAGAGTATTGAGTAATCAGTTCAGACTTCATGACAAAGTGACTCATGTGACCTTAGAGGAAAAAACAGGGTCAGTTTATGAAGTCATTTTATGTTTCTCACAACTACACACAGAGATTTACAGGCTACTTGAAACAAGCCAATTGCCCTGGCCAAAGGTCTGAGGTGCACAATCCATCCCTGGTCATGAGACTGCAAGCCTGTTAAAAGTAGAGGTATTAAAAAGGTAAAACAAAAGCCACTATTTATCTCAGTGAGCCTATATGCCACATTTACCCTAAGGGAAATGCTGCTTTACTCACGAGGAGGCAAAGAATAACATGAAAGAGCCTGACACAAGTCTCATAAAAAAACTCCTTTGGGCATTTCTGTGAGCTGTCCAAAAGTCAGCAGGAGCCCTGTGCAACAGTCGCACCCCTTTTCAAGTAGAAAACCACAGAAGTCTGCATATAATTTACTGCAGCAAAAAAAAAAAAAAAAAAAAAAAAAAAAAAAAAAAAAAAAAAAAAAAAAAAAAAAAAAAAAAAAAAAAAAAAAAAAAAAAAAAAAAAAGGCTGTTTATTTGGCTGTGCAAACTGGAGATTTATTTAGCTGTGATGTTCAGTCAATCATTGGGCCTGACAGAGTTCAGAAAGGAAACAAACAAACAAAGAAACAACAACACAAAAAAGCCCCTACAATCTTAGGAAAATTCTTTTCCAGTTTTGAAAAAAACACTGTAGATCACACCCCCCACCTCAGTCTTTTGTAAGACTTCAGAGTACTCATGTAAAGTCTTTCAGTAAAATAAAACAAAAATCCCCCTCATCTAAGAGCAAAAGAGCTTCCCGCTGAGCCCCAGCTGATGAACAGAACTTTGAAACAAAATAAAACAAACACATGACAAACCTAAATGTCTCCATATTTCACCTCTATGCCAAGTGGAGCTGTTCAACAGCAAAACAGGATTACGGTCAAGCAATCTGGCCTGAAGAGCACACGGGAGGACTCGGAAAGCAGAAAGCAGCCCTAGCCTACTACTCTTTCTATTCTTTAAGAGCAATTCTAATAGAAAAACATCTCTATAGTACAATGAGTCAACATAATGATGTGTCATAAGGTCAAAGCCAATACTGTGAACTTCATTTTGACTGAATAAAGAGCTTTAAGTTTAATACCTTTGCTAAAAGTCACTCAGTCATTTCAGCCAGAGTGGTGTGATCCTTCACAAACCTCTACCCTTCTCCTTCTCTTGCATGCTCTTTGTTTCCAATGCAATGTTTTGCCACATTTCTTCCCAAATTTTCCAGAACTTTTTACAGACTTTTACATCATTTCCTTTCCCATTATTCTTCCAATTCTAAATACATTTTATTCATTCTCCTTCATCAAAACCAGTGTAAACTCAACTGGGACTATTAATGATACAGTTTTCAGACAACCAGTGTTTTTCCACATGTGCATCTACATGTGTATTCAGATTTTTTAATCATTAAAGTTATGGATCATGTAGAACTATCATGACTTTCATTAGAGAGGGTTTTTTATTTGTTTTTGGAAAAAAAAGAGTAAGTCTCCATGAGAAATCAGTATTGCAAGACTCCTTTTCTACACTGCATCAACAAGCATTCAATGTTAGTTGTTACTATGCAGATAAAAGCTAACTAGAAATATAGTAAGGATATAGTAAAAAAGCGTCAATAATTGTTATATGCAAAGCGGGCAAGCAGATGCTTCTTACACAGAATTTTGATTTCAAAATTTTTCATATGTAAAATTAGAAGAAATTTTTGCTAAAGTGGTTCAGCTTTCTGCTTAATCCTGGTTCAGGTTCAGCTTAGTTCTGAAAGTAATAATCATAATCATTCTTTTATCTAATTACTGCCCTCACTGTTCTATAAACATATACAGGTAACCTAATCATTCTTCTCTCCAAAACAGTATTCATGATTTCACAACATCTCATTTTGACTGTTTCAGCTCCTTCTTTTACAGGCATGTAAATTCCTAACTTAGTCTAGATGTTTATTTTCAATTCTTGTTGAATAGAAAAGTCTGAATCATGAGATATTTACTTCAATGCTGACCACACATTTAAAGCAGCCTCCTAGCATGTAACCAATTTTTATTCATCTTCCATCAAGTGTATTTAAATACTTACTGACTCTTGTTTCCAACACGGTAAATAAGAGATTTTCAGGCTTAATTTTTTGGCAGAAACTTAAGTGAAGAAAGGGGAAGAGTACAAGAGCTTTTGTTTCCTAAGGACCTGTGCCATTATTTCAGGTCTTGTTGCTGAAACTACCATCCCACCTTTCTGCTTTACATACTCTTTTCTCTTGCACCTTCCCCATCCAATATCTTCCTTCATTTTCAAACCTATACCACAGTAATTTAGAGGAGGTTTAATTATTTTCCTTTTTTTTTCCTTAATTATTTTCTGTGATATTCTGTGATTTTCCGTTAAAAGTATGCTACATGCTTTACAACTGCATAGATGTGATCAATGTGAGAACAAAAACAAGGCTTTTGAGTTTGGCCAACAACTTGTCTGTCTCACTGTTATGTATCTGTTAGCAGCGACCGCCAATAGGAAAACACTTCCTATCAGGTGCTAAATCAAGAAACAAATTTTTGCCTCTAAATTACTGGTTATCTTTTCTTATCAGAACGAAGACGATGAATTCTCCTTGTTTAAACTGAAATACAGATCAAGTTTCCTTGGTGTTGCCTGAAGTGCTATGATTATCTTCCTCCATTTTTTTTTTCCTCCAGCCTCAGGGGAGGCATTAACCATATTTGCTTTCATTGTGCAGTAGAATTAAAATGTAAATATCTTTGCTTGAAAAATGTTTATCAACTAATGGATTAGAGTCTTGTACTAGGGTCCAGCAGCGCCCACCTTCTCGGTCCACATCCCCACAGCTTTTATCGCAAGTCCTCATCAGTGCTGGCAAACTGGTACTTGCTGCAGGGAACCACGAAGGAACCTCTTATTTACCGCCTCCACCAAGCTGAAGGAACAGCTGAAGTGACAGTGTTTACAGTTCCTGAATACCGCTAAATCAAGCCGAGGGATTACTTATCTCCAGGCCATGTAACAGTACCTTTGAAGAGCAATCTGTGCATTTGGCATACACTACATATTATATCAAGTAATAGGTATTTCAAACAAGGAATAAGGGAAAGTTTAGTAGGGGATTTTATTGAATCTGGGTATTCTGTTAGAATTTTAAACTACAGAAGATGATAATTTTGATTTGTTTTGGATATATTCAACATATGGGCTTAAGAGTGAAGCATAAGTAAATTCAGTAAATACACTAACCACTCCAGAATTTAAACACAAAACACCAACTAAATGGAATTCCTTATGCCTTAAGAGTGACTGTAAAAATAAAAAAAAAAAAAAAACCACTTTTTTTTCAGTCTATTCAGAACCTACAATTATCAAAAAGGCTAAGTAGTTCTGCCAGCCCAAAAAACTACAGTTCAAAGCAACAGAAGCACAAAAGGGCCCTTAACACAGAATTTGGACATTATTTAACAAAAGGAGAAAATATTTTTCAGTTAACAGGAAAACAGATTAGCTTTCCTAACCCCAAAATAGATATTGTAGCCCCAAACTCTGTTTTCTGACAAATATGGGGTTGTCTGTACCTGCAGAAACTCCCTTGAGAGCCCTGTCTTTCAGAGATGGGAGATCTTGGAGCCCGGGTCGCAGGGGCCACGTGCAACACGGCTGAGCTTCCCCGGGCTGCCCTCAGTCCTCACGTTCAAAACCTGCTGCCTCCAACACGTGCGCTGAGAGCTTCCCGCTACTGCAGTGCTCCCTGCTGTAAGCCCACACAGTCCTCGCTCAAAATGAACCTCTGTAGAGAGGCACAACACAAAGCCTAGACAATGGCACAGCATTCCTGAAACACTTCTCCATGGTCAAAAGGCAGGTTCAGCCCACTCACCTTGAGAAGGTGCCCCCTCTACCTATCCTCTTTTTCACTAGCACGAGAATATTAAACTACAAACTTTATCCTTAAAACAAATTTACATTTATGGGAGACATACACTGTTCTCATTTGTACAAAGTATTTCTTATTGCTGTGAACCATTTCCATCAGTAATAAGTACCTTAATACCCACAGTGTTAACTGCAAGCTCATATGCTAATTCCTTAAAAAGTCTGCTTGTTAATTTTTAAGAGGAAAGATAGTCAGGATAGTCTACTATCAGATATTACAAAGCCACATGAATTAGTTGCTTCTGCAAGCTTTCTAAATGGCTATGAAAATGTTAGCTAAATTCTTTAAGGTTGTTACAGTTTTAATAAATAAGTTTTAAATTTTTATACTTGCTACTGACATCAAAAATACAAGTGAAAAAAATCAAGGAAGAATATTTCTCAAGTGAAAATGAGCTGACCTAATTTAATAGAGCAGCTTAGTTTATCTTAGTCTCATCTAACTAAGAGTACATAATAAAAATCAATGAAAATGTGAAGGATTTCTACTAAATCAGAGACATTAAATTATTTAAGCAGTAGACTTTCTGTAACCCTAGTTAGTATGAGGATTGAGGTGTTCCATAACCTTATTAACAAAGTTCTATGCTCTTCAGATCTAGAGACAATAATTTTAATATTATTTACCTTCAAATACTGAAGTTTAACTTCAGTAAGTTAAGTAACTTGAATAAGTACTCCATACTTATATGAAATAATTTCATATATACACTAGTATGGACTTGGACCATAAAGTTTGTGATTTTTTTCATTTACTTGTTTTATCTGTTTGTATACTACTACATGTAGACCAGTAGTTTGTACTGCTACTACATGTATACTACTACATGTATACTACTACATGTAGACCACTCATTGCACACTTTGAAATCTCAATTTCTTCTAAATCATCACTTGTTCAGTACATTTCAGATTTTTCACATATCATAGTGTCTTTGCAGATGACAGAGTATGCATATATTTATATAATTTACATATACTTGGTCAATATACTCAGGTATATTTTCATATAATAACTCAGAAATCGAAAATATATAACTTTTTTTAAAAAGGGTTAACACATTCTATTTATTTCTTTTTTTTTCTTGATTTGACACCCACATATGAAAATGCCCAAATTTTCCTATATGTGTTCCTTTCCAGAAAGTTTGAGTATGAAGTCATCAGGGTAACAAAAGCACTTCAAAGTTATAGGCTATCAAGAATCTTTTCCAAGTCAGCAGTTTGCACCTAAATAAAAGCAGAGCCAGGCCAGGTTTGCATTAACGCTTTTATGTTTCTTGTACCAGATCACTAGGGAGAACTGACTGCTTGTGAGAGAGGTCCATAAACTTACCAAGTTCAAGCTTGTAGCAGTAACAAAATAGAAATTCAAATTATCAGATCAGAGTTCAACACATTCACTGTGCGTGAAATACCATGCAAGCCTATACCGAAGACACTAGCTGTATATTAAAAGTATTTCCTTTCTTAATGTAGCACATATAAAATGACACATTTTAAATCAGCACAAGATTATAGCTCTTGGAAATGGAGAAACTAAACATACTATGCTGAATAATAATTACATACTTGGAAGTATCGACAAAAGGTGAAGTTTAAAATAATTACAATAGTGCTAGTAGCTCTAATGCATGTAATTGACATAAACCAATATGATGAAACAGTACTAGAAGGCAAAAGAGTCATGGAATATTAGGATTTTCCAGAAAACTCTGTCCATGTTGTTTCATGCAAATGAACAGGACTTGATCAAGGAGAAAGATGGAAAAGCAGTTCATCATCACGGAAAATTGTGTGTAAAAGACAAAGACAGCTCTGAATTTTCTTTTCTCCTAGGCTGCTCTAATTAATAATGACGTAATATGAGCAAGAGGGAAAGGAAGATTCAAACTCTGGCAGAGTAAGATTTTAAACAACGACACATATATGGAACTTCATAGTATGTGCCAATTTCATTATTATTTATCAGAAAAGTGGGCCCAACATCCACTTCCTTTGCTGGAGACAAAGCCATAGAGAAAGCTGAGAGAAAAAACACATGGAGAGATGAAAAGGAGTTTCCAACCTATCCCAGAACAGATGTTTAAAGCAGTTCCATTTCTCTTCATTTACTGCAAATGAATACAGTTTATATTGAAGTGACTTTTAGATGGGGTTTAAGGTAAACCCCATCCTTGGTGATGTGGTGAATAACTGGATACTTAGAAGTAAATAATAACAGTCATCTTAAACAACACCTCTAATACAGTTCTCATGTAAACAGTTCTGGGATAACACAGAGGTTGGGACCTCTGGAGACCACCTAGTCCAACCCCCTCATGCTCAAAGCAGCCTCAACTGCAGCAGGTTTCCCAGCACCAGGTACCGTCAGGATATGAATTTCTCTGAGGATGGAGACTCCACAACCTCTCTAGGCAACATGTCCCAGTGCTCAGTCACCCTCATGTTAAAAACCCTTTTCTGATGCTTAAGTAGAATTTTGGTATTTCAATTAGTGTCTGTTGCCTCTTGCCCTTTGGTTGGGCACCAGGGTGAGGATTCAGGCTCCATCCGACTGATTCCTCCTATTAGGCATTTGTAAGATTCTCCTGATAAGACACCAGGGCACATGGCTGGTTTGTGGTCAACTTCTTGTCCACCAGGCTCCCATCTGCACATTTTTCTCCTGCTGATCAGCCACCACCCCATATTACTGCATCAAGTTCTTCCTCCCAGGTGCAGGACGTACCATTTTCTTTTGCTGAACGCTATAAGAGTCCTGCAGAAGTTTTGTTTTTTATCAACCATTTCAGCCTCACTAGGCCAGCAACAATGGTCTGGTTTGATGTTAATGACCCCTATATGACTTGATACTACGTAAACTAACAAGTAAGGCTGACACAGGCCCCAAAGAGTTCACTCGGAGTCAAGTAAACCACAAGCACTGAAAGGAACACATAGGAAGTGTACGGCATAAAAAAATACAAATCTGCTTCACACTGAGGGAATCAAAAATTTCATTGAGGGAATCAAAGAATTCATGGAGAGAGGAAAAGAGAGATTAACAGATTTTGTTAAAGCCTGGGACATTTCTCTTTGACAGTGTGGAGGGAGCCATTTTCATCCACTGGTTATCCATTAGATGTGGAGCTTGCGACATACCTCTATGTTGATTCATGTCTTTCTCAATTGCAGATCACAGATCCACAGTGGAATCGGCCTCACTGTGTGCACAATGTCAGGAGGCACTTGTAGCAGAAAGAATTTGACCTGAGCACCCAAGAATTCAACCTGTGTGGGCAAGCACTCACAGAAACACTGCTCTTTTTTGCCATACCAAATTAGAAATGTTGTCTTTTGGCACTATCTTATACATATCTTTTATAGTCCAGAATCCTTTTTGATTTCTCTATGTGATGTAAAATCAACCAAATAAAAACAATTTTCTCTACATAAATCCTCAAGAAAGCAAAAAGCAAAAAACAGAAACCTGTGACAGAAAAGTCTTACAAGGTTGACATCTGTTCATTTTGTAGAAGGTATGCTTAGAAAAATATAGTATAAAAATGTAGTTCAGTACAATCAATATTTGAATAGACATGTTCCCTAATATTAAGTTCTAAAATTTCATAGGCTTTTATGTGATCATTTAATTCCCAGACCTAATTTCTGATAGAGTTGTAATGTTCTTATAAGAAGTAATATTTTAGAAAATGTCTTTCATTTATCTCTGATTTTGGAGACAGAAGTGGTCATAATTACATGTAAAAATGATTCAAAGGGTATAAAGTCATTTCACTATACTTATTTTAAATTAAAAAGTATTAATAATTATATACCATACCCACAGAAAATCCCACTGAATTTAGATGCAAGTATAATAGAAACTGCAAGTTCTGAAAGGTTTACTGTAGCAAAGGGCAAGTGTTAGTTCCACTGAACTAGTGGCTGCCTGATTACAACAAATCTCTTTGAGGCACCTGGCAACCTTGCCAGACACTTCTGTCTTTGCATAAAAAACACCCGACCACCTGAAAAAGGTCTCTGAATAGAAATAAGCAACTCACCAGATAACATCAGCTGAAGAAAGTCAGAAGCTGCATCCAGCTCAGAGCAACGTGAGATTTGGGTAAGACAGTGTTTAGGCTTGTGACAAGTTCCTTATGATGCACAGCACTTCACTGTCCTTTTCATATGGTCCAATACAGTATTGCCAAGATCTTGCAAGGCAGCACTTAAAGCAGGATAACTGGTATGAGGAGACAAATGCTTTGCCACCAACATTTCAGGAATTTGTGCTTGCACAGATAGGGTTTCTCCAGATAAAACAATTATCCTCTTTACTAGGAGGTTCCAAAAACGAGAACTTTTCTGAGGTTTCAATCAAGAGGTCTACACCTGAATTTTTTGTAGACAGAAGATGCAAATCAAGAACACTTGAGTGAATTATTTTTGATAATAGCTTTAAAGTCTCATGTGCATTTATCAATAAATGTCAATAAATTCCAGACTCAGAATTATTATTTGCTATGTGGTTTAAAAGAAGTTCCTGAAATACACTAGTTAGCTGAACATCTAAGGAAGTACCCTCACTTATTAAACTATGGACCTCCATAAATGGATCGCACAGTTTTGATTCCAGTGATTGTTAAATTTCCTCTGATGTTAACTGATAGTATTCTGGGCTTTTTTCTCCCCGAGTCTGAATTTATTTCTTGAAAGAATGTACACATTGAAAGTGATGGTTCTAAAGAGATGGCCTCTGAAGGAAAAATAGTCACAGAGCCTGAATTAAAACATGGAAAATGAGTATCTGATTCTTGTGAAAACAAGGGTAGAACAATTCTCCTGTCAGAGATGCATGTGTATTTCCTGTGGCAGGATGGAAGGATGACAGCTCTGTGATCTCCACTGATGGTATTATTTTGCTAGATGAAGAAAATAAATACCCAGAAGCAATTGCTGTAGCTCTCATTAGCGTGTACCAGCTGGTTAATATCACCGAGTTCCTCCAAAATGACTCTGTAAAGGGGGATTATTTGCTATGCAGAACTTGATCTAAGAATTCACCAGAGGGTTTCAATCCAGCCACAGAACATGTTGCACACATTTGGCTTAATTCACTTAAAGAATCAGCAGACTGTGATTTGATGTTTGTGAGTCTCTGGCTGATGGATGAAGCAGTAATCACCAGATATTCACTAGCAAGAGATGTTTGCATCTGAGTTGTGTGCATAGCTAATCAACTAAGAAAAGATAACTGCCTTGAAATACATGTCTTAGTAGGGGATCGAGGAGATATTGAAGAAGTTGGTAACCTCCAGTCCTCTCCTGATACTGAAAATACATCTGACAGTTCTCCAAGACGCTTCTGAAGTAACTTAGCCAGAACTGAAGCTGTGCTTGTAGAAGGAGTTGTAAACTGTAATCCGGTGGAGAGTAATGAGAGACTATTTAATTCTATTTCAGCCCCTGGTATGCTACTAATTACTGAACTCATGTCTGTGACAGATAAAGCAACAGTCTGGTGCTGCTGTAATGATGAAACTTGTGTAGGGAAAACAGAAAGTGCCATTAAGGAACTAGTGATAAATGAGGCTGTATCATAATTATCCTAGGAAAGAACTACTGACATAAGCTCTATGGAAGTAGCAGCAGTCACATATGGTACGGGTGTGATATCAGGCTGCATTGTTACTGAGACCTGAACAGCAGAACTGAGAAACTGTGAAAAGAGAACATCTGCTGAGGTTGCTACCCTGAATGCGTCTGAAGACTCTCCGGGGGCAATTAGTCCTCCGAGTCCATGGCTCAACTTAGCCAAATGTTAGTTAGAAGTATCTCACAACTGAAAATACCTTCTCTTTTTTTCCAAATCTTCAAGGATTAATAATAAAGAGAACTACAAGAATAGAAAAAGTGAAAAAGTGTGGCTGTGGACTGAATTCATAGCAAACAATATAGCCATGAAAACCTCATTTGCTCTTACCAAGGTATTACAGAGCAGGCAAATACAGTTCTGTAAATCATATTCTTGATACGCAGAGTGGTAGAGGAGTTATAGTGCAGAGGAGTTTTAGTGACCCTAAGACCTGGACAAAGGCAAGCCCTCCTATTACTCACAGTGCATATGGGGGCCAGCATCAAAATAAATGGCACTAGTCAGAACAGAAGTACTATTTTTTTACATAAAATTGCTTCTGTGTATCTATATAAAATGAACAAATTAGAAGCCTTTTTCCATTGAGAATACCAGTGAGCTAGCACACATGATATGCTGCAAGAGGTATCCGCATTTATGAACTGCATTTCATTAAATGTCATTACCTCACATCAAGAAGCAATATTACCTCTATTAAGAAAACAATAAAAGCTGAGGTATATCCGTAAAAGATTAGGCTGTACAGAAATCAAATGTTCAGTAAAGTGGACTTACTTAAACAAACTCAGGAGCTCTTGCTTATTTCTTACACAAATAATTACTTTAAAAGGTAGTAGGACGAGGGGTAATGGCCACAAGCTAGAGCACAGGAAGTTCCGTCTGCAGGTGCGGAGGAACTTCTTCACTGTGAGGGTGACAGAGCAGTGGAACAGGCTGCCCAGGGGGGTTGTGGAGTCTCCTTCTCTGGAGGTCTTCCAAACCCGCCTGGATGCCACCCTGTGCCACATGCTGTAGGTGTGCCTGCTTGAGCAGGAAGGTTGGACTAGATGATCTCTAGAGGTCCCTTCCAACCTTAATATTCTGTGATTCTGTGATTCTGTGAAAAGACAGAATATGTAGACAGAAATGAAATAAAATATTAGAATGGTGCCTATATTATGTCTATAAAAACTAGCAATAGTAAAATGGAAAGGCCACAATGAAGATACAGCCTTCCAAACAGACTGCTGCACTTCTGTTGGTGTTGACTTTCTTTAAAGATGTTAAAAATAACAGAATAGACTTTCTTTTCTTTCGCTTTCCCCAAACTTGACTACAAACAGTTAAATGGCATAGATCTTGGGAGAATTGCTGCAGATATTTTTAGTGAGAAACATTTAGATGCACAGAAAAGGAAGCACTCAGAAAAGATGTGAACAAGGAAAGAAAAATGAAAGTCCCCATGGAGTAAGGCAAATTATCTGCCTGCCGCTGACTAGCCAAGGAAGAAGGAAAGATTGACATTAGGGTCAGAGAGAGCTGAACACGATATGAGGCACATAAAATTCACACTGTGCAAAGCAAACTGAAAACCAAGCTAAGAGAAAGTGCAGTTTTCCTTATTGCAAACGTAAGATGCTGGAGAAAAGTATTATTGAGAGAAAAGAATAATTTACCTATGACATTTAAACACAGAATTAGGAAAGGATGGGAGATAAAATTCACAAGAATAGAAAGAGGCACAGAAGACAGAATACACTTCAAACACTCTTATCATTGAAAAAGTACTAGCAAGAAAAGCGGCTTGGTGCACAAATTACTCAAAAGCTTGTTGTTCTTACCTTGAGACACCTGTCCTGTATGAAATTCAGAAGTTGCCTGTTTGGACCGAAGTTCCTCAGATGCAGACAGGGCTGATGAAAGCCCATCAGCCAAGATCCCAGTAGGAAGCACTTCAGCCATTTCAGTGACAGTTTCCTTCCTTTGGGGGACCATAGGTAAACAGGTGATACTGTTTATTCCATCAATGCAAAGGAACCCAGTGGGGCAGGACTGTACAAGGCAATCGTTGTAATTAAGCTCACAGCTTCGTCCCTGTAGGAGAATTTTTAAAAAGCCAAATTTGAAAACAATTTGCATTTCATAGTCACATTAGTTCAAATTATTGCTTTCTTTTGATTGTCTATATTAAAGCTGTCCAAAATCTCTAAAACAAGTATAACCATCTGGAAAATGGTTGGTAATTTAAGAGTATAAGTAATTTCAGTAATTTTAACTCAATGTTATTTTGCCTCTTACTGAGTATTAAGCAATTCCAAAAAAGAAATATTTTCCCCTTCTGATTTTAGTAGCAAGTGTACTAAATGTGATATTGTCAGTACTAATAAAAAATGGTTAGAATAAGCACAACCTCTAAATTAGAAGATAACATGTAGTAATAACTTTTTTTTTTTTTTTGCAAAGGATTTATCTAACAACTTACATTCTCCTTTGATTCTAAAATTAATGCTTTACTTTTTTTTTTCTTTAGTCTGTTTCTGTCAAATTTTCACATGGCACCTTGTTAACACATTAGGTTAGACATGCAGTTATCTCTTAAGAAAAAAGAATAAAAATTAAAAATTAAAAAAAAAATAGCATCAGTCTCTAATTGGACCTGGCACTGACTCTTTATCAACAAAGTAGCAATTCACGGGAAGTCTGTAATATACTTCCTATCAATGAATTTAAACTGTTCATATTTTGGGATCTGCACTAAAGAGAAAAAATAATGCTTTTTTTTCCATCAAAACTTGTGTGAATTAAATGCACTCTCAGAGTGTGAAATAAATAGACACTGAAGCCAGACCGTGGCTCATTTTCTTTTCACTTGAGTTGTAATGAAATAATGGGCTATGTGAAGAACTATCTTGGAAAAACTAGGAAAATATTACAAATAGCCATTTCAAACACACACATCTTCATCCCTAAAAGCAAAGGACACCTGATAGCTCCTTGTACTAAGTTTGCTAATAAGCGATGGGTTTTTTGAATAGTCTTGTTCATGATTTTATCATTATTGTTTTGAGTCCACATAATTTAACCACTGTTTGGCTCTTTTGCTACCTTTTATCATCTGTTGGTAAAGACAGCTTTTGACAGAGATGACTTCTTTGAGGCCAATGAAACTATCAAGGACAACTCAAATCAGCAACACTAATACCTCCCTGCCCTGTCCCCCCTGCATATTTTGGTGGGAGGAGGAAGGGGACACAAAGATAAAAGATACATGAATACTGGAGAAATCAAAACTTTTCTGCTTGTCTTAGCAAAACACGTATTTTGACAGCTGAAAATTCAAAAATATCAGCCTGCAAGAGGAATAAAAAGCTAACAGTGGTTGTTCCTTGAATTAAAGTCACAGAATCACAGAATCATTAGAGTTGGAAAAGACCTTTAAGAACATCAAGACCAACAGTAAACCCTTCAACACTATGTTTGTTAAACCATGTCCCTAAATGCCTCATCTACACATGTCCTGAACACTGCCCTCTTCCTTGGGCAGCCTGTTCCAGCAGTAGGGTCCCTCTGGTCTCCTCCAGGCTAAACAACCTCAGCTCCCTCAGCTGCTCCTCATAGGGTCTGTGCTCCAGCCCCTTCACCAGCTTTGCTGTCCTTCCTTGGACATGCTCCAGCATCTCCACATCCTTGTAGAGGGTCCTTGAAACCTATGCATCTTCTAGATTATTTGATGAAAACAACAAGGTATAGAGGTATCTCAGAGACAAACTGCTAATTTATCACTCATCTTCCTCTGTGTCCTTTCAGCTGTTTGATTTAATTTCTCTGAAACGATCAAAGGCAGCAGGAAGACAGAGAGTGTAAATACCCGATACACGATTGAAGGAAAGTAACACTGCAGTTTAGCTCTGCCTCTGGAGCTTGATAATATCACAAAGACCTCAGGGTGTCTGAATATATGTCTGAACTAAGTGATGAGGTTTAAGCTACTGGACATTTTTAGAGAGCATGAAAATGCAATTTGTGAATTAAAGAATTAATAGTTTCTGCTTTAAACAAAAGCTACTGTATGGCACATTTCAGGTAAATGAATCAGTGTATTGACATACGTATTTTGTATGTAGTATATAGCTAATTTACAATTAAGATTTAGTTATGCTATCCAGTCAAGAAAAAAAATACAGCATTAATCATTTAAAAAATCCACTGTCATTAAAAAATATAATAATTCTCTGCAACACTCTATCTGCATCTATGGTAGTAAACTGAATTTTACTGATATAATTTCTAATCTTGAGTAAATGTCCATACCTCCAAACCCCCATTCTCTCTAGACCATGGTGACCATGTCCAATTCACAAACTGGAGACGTCCCTGAGCTCTGCTGATTTTTGAGCAGTGTCAGGAATTGTTTGTGGAAATGTTAGTTGGTGCATCTCAAAACCACACCAGAGCTGGTGGAACACAGCTACCCATCTATGTCTATACATAGACAGATGTCTATACATCTACATCTAACTATCTTCACTCATCATACAGGGAGATTTGGTGCCTGGAAATGTTCTTTCTCATTATGCCTAAGACAGCTAGATGGGCTGGTGGATGTTATCCAAAATCTATGGAAAACCTATGTCAGGAAGTCAGGGAAACTTCCAAATGACACTAGACACCTATGTTTAGGTTTTAAATTTCTGAGCAGTAAAACATGGAATCTCCATGTAGATTAATGTGAGAATAGCAAATGATACACATATGTCACATAATCTTTCAACATACACATTTTGTCTTTTTTTAAAAACTTCTGTGGTTTTGTTTGCACTCCAAATGCTGAGGAAAGTAGTGTAAAATTAACATAATGTTTACATGACTCATGGAAGTATTGTAAAAAAAAAACAACAAAAACCACCCTTTCTGCTTTAATTCACAAATTAAAGCATTCACAAATGCTTTAATTATGTTCAAGCATTACTACATTAGCGAGAAAAAATGAGATTTTCAGTGCAAAGCACACTGATGCCTTAAACAAGCCTTTGCGGCCTGATATGCTGTCTCATATTTAATATCCAACAGAAAAGAGTTCCAAATAAAGCTTCTTCTGGAATTGGGGCACATGTAAGAAATCTCTGACTAGCTGTTTTCAGGGGACTTGAAGCAACTTTTATGTTTCTGAAATCTCTGACAACTCTCTTAAATTTGTTTACAAAATTAAGGAGCAGTAAGCAGTGCACGAGAGAAAGAGAAGTGGGAACACAGAAACTGAAATTCAACAAGAATGATTACACAGGAGTTTGCTTAGGAAAAATAAGCTATGTATATATGATTTAGCTAATCATGGCATATTAAATAAGATAATACATTACATTTACATCAAATGTGGCAATTAAAAATTTAAGGTAAACTAAAATGTGATGTGATTTTCTATGTCCTACCGATCTCACAACAGTAAAACTAACAATGTTAACTTGTCAAATATGTTCTTAGTGGTGAAACTATGGAAGGCAAAAACAAAATTTTGTTTATCATTATGACATTGTGATAGGAAATAGGAAAAGGAGGAGGTTTTCTTATCTGTACCTTCATTAAATAAAAATTTTCAATGTCTTTGGATATTTTGGAAAAAAAAAAAATCAACAAGGACCCTCCAAGACTCCTAATTTGATTTTTCCAAAGGTGTTAAACATACAAATTTTTTCTTAATGAAGGACAGATATTAAATGGAACTGTTGTAACATTACAGAGAATCTGAATATCTACCAGATAAAATTTTCAAAATTAAAATAATTTGTTATAGATACATTTCTTCTTTGTTATATTTTCTGTCATCAGTGAAAGTAATCTGTATGGCAGATAATCTTATGTAACTGTTCCAAGCATCACAGAGCATAATGAATGTAATCTAACCTTACCTCTTGTTAGGGTTTCTTCAATTTCCTTTTCTTAAAACTAACAAACAAGCAAAAAACTATTTGTATCTGAAAGCCTATGCACAATTTTTTAATATTGCTTCCCTCCTTCTGTGGTAGAAGTCTGAAGTTACATTGACCTGTTTGCTGAAGCAAACAGCACACATTTCATATGTTTACGGGATCACCCATCAGAATGTTCTTATAAAAAGAAACAAACAAGCAAACAAACAAAAAACTTCACATACAGCACCCACATACACCCACAACACTCATAGAATCTGAATCCCTCTTAAAAGCTATAATAAGTAAATTTTGCAAAGGGCCAGTACAATTTTCTATCCAATGAAATAAGAACTTTTAAACAAGTAGTTTAAATCAATCAGTGTTTTAAATGGATGAGACTTCTGGGACTTTTTAGATAAAATCCATATTAGTTTCATTCGGATTTATCATTTCTTTTGGCAAGCAGAGCAGCTAACTGGTGAATTCACAGCATTTGACAAAATCACTGAGTTGGTCTCCTAATGCATGAGAGAACAGCAGTCCAATTTGTATCTCATGCTTCCAATGCTAAAAGCATGTTTCTTTCTTGTTCTTGTCCAATTGTACACATAGCATAAATTATCAACTCATTAAATGAATAAGATTTCTTTCTGATAATCTTTCCTTATGCCATAAAACTGGTTCGTTATGACCTCTCTTGGTCATAAATTAGCGAGTTTTATTACAACTACATGTAATGGTGAAGTGAAGGGTATATGACTATGATTTTATGACTCGTAGAAATAAAGCAGATGTGGATAATCTCCGCTGTGCATGAAGGATCCATTAAATAGTCATGGATAAATTCAATAGTTTTCAAATTGACGGATAATGCTTTAGATAAGTGCTTTAACACTTTACATGCAGATGCTACAGATTCATTTTAAAAGTAAACATATATGACATATACCACTATCTATGCTCTCATTTTCAGTGACAGAGAAACTTCATGATCTGTACTTTATGATCGATCCTTCAAACAGCACTACACAGACTACAGAAGATGTACTTATACATACTGCAGCTGGAGTTTCTTGAATTTCTTGAGTAACTACCTACTCTTGTAGGAATTTACCAGGCAGTTAGGCACCAAAACTAGCAGGTGCCATGTCTTGAGCTATTTAGGTCCTATGTGTCCTTATTTTTCATACTAAAGAGACAAGTTTTACTTATTTTTCTGTTATTCCAGTTTTGTTTCTCTAATGTGTATTTTCCAAAGTGTAGAAGAATCTGAGTGACTGAAGATGGAACAGTAGATGATGGAATAAAAGCAAAGACAATATACTTTAAATTTTATGATTAATTTCATGAATGATGATTAGTTGGGCTACATGACGGGAAAAAAAAAAAAGAATGTCAGCATCTTACCACAAATCCTGGCTTGCAAAAACATGTATAACCAAAACTGGGTTCCCTCTGAACACAGATGCCATGTATGCAGGGACTGGATAAGCACTCGTCCACATCCAGCTCACAGCGGAGGCCTTCCCATCCTGTCAGGAAAAAAGGAAAGAAAAAAAACCCCATAATCTAGAATAAATAATTTATTAAGACCTTTAAGCAATAGGAGTAAAACCTGAATGTACTCCTGCATTACTGAATTATCTGACTTTACAGCTAGCTCTCACCTATAGAATTATCTGAATTGTTCTCTCCCTCACGTGCCTTAGAATTGGAACAGGTAAAATGCTCCCTGAAATCTCTTAGCTCAGTCCCTAACTGCACAGGGCAACTTTTTCTGTTTTCTTTTTTTTTTTTTTTCTCCAAATGTGAAAGACTACATAATTTTTTTATCTTCATTTTGAGCTTTTTATGCTGTAGGTCAAATTTGTGTTATTACTGACACACTGGAAAAGAAAACCTGGAGATTTTAATAGATAAAAATAATCAGCATAACAAAAATTCAGCTAGCGTCAAAAAAGTTGAAAAGGGAAACTTTGAGACACTCAGGAGGACAATTTCCTTTAGAACTAAGTAAGTCTGCAAGTTAGAGACCAGAACTCTGTTTTTCATGGAACTGGAGCCTGTCTTGAGAACTCACTTCTCAGAGGCTGATCCAAACAGGAAGAAGCCTATTTGACTGTCAAGCAAATCCCAAACTAGAATATTGAAGAAAGGCCCATCTTCTGCCATGGTGCTCCCATCACCAATTACAGCTTTGTCACTTCTCCAATTACAGGGAAGGGAAGGGAAGGGAGGGGAAGGGAAGGGAAGGGAAGGGAAAGGAAGGGAAGGGAAGGGAAGGGAAGGGAAGGGNGGGAAGGGAAGGGAAGGGAAGGGAAGGGAAGGGAAGGGAAGGGGCCAACTAAATTCATGATCCATTACAAAACGGATTTGCGTCAGAGCTAGATAAATACCCCTTTCTGGTATCGCATGCTCTCATCACATGTTTCATATCGTTCTCTGGTGGGTTTTGCAAAGCTGAAATCATCTGGTCTCAGTTCCTACTTCTATATGGCCACTCTCCTCCATTTCATTTCATTTCTACCCTGGATCTGTGTCTGGGTATCACATAGTTCCTGCTTGTGGACAGTTCCTTCCCATAACTGTCTTCACAGATTTAAAAAAAAGTCCAATTCTATTTTCATACGAGTAGGTACAGGTTAGTGGAGGATAGAGGCATGCTCTATATGAGTGGTAGCCTGCAACAAAAATAGATTTATTCTGCGCATTTCTTCTTTCTGTCTCTGGAATAAATCTTTTAATCTTCTTCAGTTAGGCACCTTTTCAGAAAGCCATTCATTTCAAAGGATTCCCTGCCTCTCAAATTTCTCTCCTTTTCCAAGCTGTAACCCCCTAATTTCTGCAGCTGTTTCAGGTACCATGTAATTCAACTTATCTAGAAATACCACATTAATTAAAGAAGGCATATAGGCATCTTTACCCAGCAGAGCACTCTTGCAGAAATCTCCAACCTCCCCACTATTTAATGCTGCTGTTAAATCAAGAAAAAAAGTGCAGCTTACACTCGGGTGGGGAGGTATCTAAATCATGTTAGGCACAGGTGTGATTTCTACAGCCCCACAGAAAGCTTATTCTGCTTACACTAAACATTTCCATACACACCTGCACAGGAAAAGAATTACAGTCCCTGGCTGGTAGGCAATTTTAAATGATCTATATTCAAATATATTCAAAGTATTACTAGCTTTGAAGATAAGGAGACTTTTTAAATTTTTTTAAGGCTTGATACTCTATTCTGAATGAGGCTTTGTACTGATCAGAAAATACACCCTCCATCTGTATTTTTTGTATTAGCTAGAATTTCCTGAGGGCAAGTACCTTTTTGTAGGGCCTATCTATTGAAGACAGGTCATCACTCAGACTTTTAAGATCAGAAGGGACCATTACACTTATGTATTTTAGCTTTTTGTATAGCAAAGTCCAGAGATTTTTCACTCACTGGTTCACACATCAAGAACAGTGACTTTCTGGATTATTGAGTATCTATTAGACATTTGGTTCCGCTTCAAGAATTTAACATCTGAACAAGTTAATTTCTAAAATTATTAGTTCTTAGTAAGCCAGAGGCAGGTTGGATATTTCACATTTCATTTCATTAGCATTAAATAAAAAACTGAATAAACTATCCATATTGAGTTGGTTTATATCTAAATGTAAATATTTTGTGTGCTTTCGAAAAAAAATCTGTTAGATTTCATAGTTCTGTAAACTGCAATAGGGGCACCAGAATAAAAAGATGGTATGTAAAGTAAAATCTGATTTTATTAATATTCACTCAATTTTCTGTTTTGCTGTTGGTAGTTTTTATGAAGAACAAACATGGAAGCAATTCTGTGCAAAAAAGAGTGAGCAACATCATTTGGTCATCCGCTATTCAAGAGAAAAGTTTTGCCTAATAAATATATGAATGCCTGAGTTAAAAACAGTGTAGCAAGACCATCTGGCTTGCTAATGGAAGTCAACAAGGTAAACCTACCGTAGAGGATGAGCACATCAGATGAAGATAGCATGGGAGAATAGAATATTTATCTATCTTGCAGACTATTTTTAGATAACCTCTAAAATAAACGCTAAAAAATCCTGGAATACCCAAGAAAGTATTCAGTAAGGCAGTATAACATGAAGCAATAGTCTTCAACTAAAGAAAATGTCAAGTTCAGGAGACAGATATTAGGGTCACTCTTAAGAGTTATGGAGCAGTGTGCTACAATGGACTTTATGCACACCTTTTGATGCCAGCAAAATGTACTTTGTTAATAGCCATGAAAGGAGACAGTCCTGAGGAGATTAAATTTGTGACTACAGGCCAGTAAAGGCTGACTGTGACCTTTGCTTTTGCATTAATGCTGAAAAATGTGTACTTTACTAAGTCACAAAAGCTATGAAACTTAGCTATGATGTGAGCACAAGAAAATGTCTCCCAGCTTTTTAGAAACTGCTTATTTGCACTCTATTTAAAAGTTTTCAAAGAACTTTTCTTTCATTCCACCCTAGGAACACAAGTATCTAGTTAAAATTTTCAACAAAATGTATTTAGCCTATCTTATTCTGAAGGCAGTCAAACTATTCAGTGCCTACTTGGTTGGTAACATAAAGATTAGTAAAGTACTCCACATTTTTAAAGATAAATACTCTGGATAATCTCAGTGTCTTTTAATGAGCCCTTTTAAGTCTGAGATGCTTGTTAGATAGTTAATTTTCCTTAGATTTCATTCAAATTATTGCTTCATCTGAAAACCTACAGAAAAGCATCTGTTTCCTATCTTCTCTTCTTACAGAGCTAGTCAATGGGACAGTTGACTTTATCTGATGGTTCATACACAAATAAAGAGCTTGTTCTAATTTACCAATTTTCTTACTATTAACACCAGTAAGTCAAACAATCATTGTTTAAGATCATTCTGCCAGACATTGCTTACCTTGCTGGCATTTACAAGTGTATCCATTGATAAGATCTTCACAGGTTGAACCATGCAGACAAGGTGATGAATTACACTCATTAACTTCTATTTCACAAAACTGTCCAGAAAATCCGTCAAGACACCTGAAGCAAACAACATCCCAAAGTGTTACATCATGTACAGCCCTTTATATAAACTATACCCTGTGTAGAAACCATTCATATGATGTATGCATATTAAGAAGACTCAAACTCATGCGTCCCTTCTTCTTTTAAAAAGCATTATACCAAAACATTTCCACAGGGATCTTCTGGAGGATTTATGATGGCAAAATCCGTCCACAAATTTCACATCTAACATATAAAATCTGGCTCACACTTAACAGTCTTAAATGCAATTTGCTGGTTCCAGTAAGGTGAGTAAATATAAACATTCCTTAATATACTCTTAGGAGACAGTCTACTAAAAGAGAGTTTATTCAGCTAAGTAACTGCAGTCTACATTTGGAAAGCTACTTGCTGAAAATTCTGCACAATTAAATGTAAGTATAAGAAGGCAACCTTCAGGAACTGTGCTTCAGGTTAAAACATGTTTAACATTCATTTTACACTTTAGTGTGTCTGTAGGCACCTTGCTTTAAAGAAAAAAAGTTGGCTACAACATAAATGAATGGGAGGAAATTTACATCTTTTTTATAAAAAATCTTGATAGAATAACTACAACTATTTGCATCTAAACTTAACTTTAGACTTGGAAGTAAATATAAATACACATGCATTTTTGGTAAAGTCATTTATGTTGTTCTTAAAACATTCCCAGTATTTACGGTGTAGTACAATATAGAGTAACAATGGCATCAAAAGCAATGAAAAAGATATTAAAAAAATCCAGCATTACAGATTCAAATCTATGGGAAAAACATAAACCCACAAAAACATTTAGATATCCAGTAAATCAAATCAACACATGCATGAATATGCACAATGTACCTTTTTTTTTCTGTCATATGATTATTCAACACAAAGAATACATAAGAATTTTGAAAATATTTTTAGGCAATGAGGTGTTTTACTTTCTTGTTAATGCTGCAGTCACGCAGTGTTTGGTTTACTTGTGTCGAGACAGCATAATTAGATATAAATGATGCTTCATGAGTGCAGAGACAGGAACTCTATTAACTAAATGATTCTGACTGATTACGAAAAACTAGCAGTAAACATGTTACTGGTGAGTATTTGTAAGTCATAAAATAACACCATAATGTCAGCAGCTTTCTCAAATCACGTTTTAATTCCAGTAAATTATGTTTTCCAAACGTGCTAATGAAGTTAACACTTGACCAGGACTTGAATCACTTCTTAAAATTGTTCTCCCACAGATTTCCTTCATTCTTCTCCTTTTTTATATCTTTGTTATTTGTGTTCTGATTCCCCACCTTCCTTCTTCCCTTCTGTCATTTTTCTTTGAGCACCAGGCAGGAATGAAAAACAGAATTAAAAAAAGCCCTGACATTATAAAGTATAGGCAGATACAGAAAACCATTCTTGAGGTATAAATGTCATTTAACCTAAACCAAGCTGCCCAGAGAAATTGTGAAGTCTCCTCCTCTGGAGATTTTCCAAACCCGTCTGGATGCCACCCTTTGCCTCATGCTGTGCGTGTCCCTGCTGGAGCAGGGGGGTTGGACTAGATGATTTCTAGAGGTCCCTTCCAACCTCAACCATTCTGTGATTCTGTGAATTTCTTTCAGAAACTTTGTTTGTATGTGGAATCTGGGATATGACCACTTTGCAGATAAAAACAGTGCTGTTAGAAAAGAAGGCCAAACTTGGTGGCCCGAGGCGATGAGGCTGCCACAGCTCCACGTCCTCAGGTCCAACCAGCAGCACTGCTAAGGAGTTCCCGACAGGCACCCATGCCAACACACATGTACAACATACATGTGTATGTGACACACACACATACATGGCTGTCCACATACATGGCCATCCACAGCCATCGGTTCAGAAGGACCCACTCACCACTCACACAAACACGAACAGTGCCGACAGCCTCATCCTGTTCCCCTTACTGGCTCATCAGTCAGGGGGTCTGTCAGGGGGAGACACAAACGTGAATGTGCAGTGTGGACCTCCCCAGCGGCTGGGCTTGGACACTCCTTCCGCCCCTCCATCCCTTGTTTTCCCAGATGCTGCCCCCTGGACATAGGAGCCCCTGAGGTCCATAGTCCAGGTACACAGCCCTTCCACACACACATATAAAGCATCTAACATTAATAAAAAGAAATAACATCTTTGTAAGTATATGCATATTTACGTTTAGCAAGAAATATATCATATCTTGTCTAATAAAGAAAGCCAATTCAGTGTGAAAGCTGAGCTTTTAAATTCAAAAAGCTATCAACATAAGATCACTAGTTAAAACACTGAAAGGTAGTGAGGAAAACACTACTCATTTTCTGTAAAATGTTAATCATTTAGAATCTAATTATGATGGGTTCATAGTAACAATCATAAAGATCTTTCTCTCTTTTGTCATCCTTCCTAGCTGTACTAATATGGTACAAACACAGGTTCCCTTATCAATTTTGCCTTTATCAGAAGTGCTCACCACAATATGCCAATGTAACATGTGAACCAAAGATTCAAAAGATTCTATGGAATTGGGCAGAATTGAAACAGAAGAATGTAACTTTAGTACTTTTAAACTGCAGTAAAGAATGGAGACGGTAATAAGCATTTCAACAAAATGCTTAGCACGGGATTAGTGGGCTGTAGAAGACAAGAATTCATTTTCAAAGATGTGGCCAACTAGTTACTGCTGACTCTCCTATGTATCTGCAGAAAGAGGGGTTTTTTTTTGAGCTTTTAATCTGAATCCAACATTAACTGCAAATTGTGATGAAATGATACTTGTGAAGTTTCAATTTTACAGTCTTTTCTTTTTCCCATTCATCTCAGTTGGAAGTGAAGCTTTATCATGTACAATGAATGCAGGAGTTTATTAAGGTAACACTGAAGGTCATGTAGCAAACTAATAGGTGTTTGCCCTGGTTATGACAAGCACTGTTTTTAGCACGTACATGAAGCAGCAAAATAGAGAATAGAGGAAAGAGGAAATTTCCACAGGCATAAATGCCTCTAAGTGCCTAAGCTGCCTCTTAAGCACATACACAGAATCCGTGACTAGTTTCACCATCCATCCACTAGGATCTATGTTATATTTAAATTCAGATAAAGCCATCTAGGAGACTTGAAAGTCAAACTGTTCCTGAAGTGCAGGCAGAACGTCTAGGTAATTCCAAGCTGAGATTCCTAAATCAGAAGAAAATTCCATCCATCAGTATAAAGGCGTTTCCTCTCTATACTTGGCCTTTGGGCTACCGGCTGCTATGAGCAGAGAAAGGATAATTAATGAGTGGGATGGTTTTGTCTGACAACAATTATTCTACTGAAAGCAAGTGCTGACTGGATGGGAAATCTGAGAGAAAGAAAGAATATTAATAGGACAACAGGGCCTGGGCTGGGAACGGTTAGGGAGGGATGCTAGAGGCTGGAGGAAGAGCCGAGCTCAGCTAAACAGCCACTGTTTTCATTCTGATTCACTTTGGGCTGCTGGAAGCTGCTCTCGTCCTTGCCTCGCGGCCCATGTTTATTGGGCTCTGTGACACTGGGATTCAGCCAGTGTGGATGAAATGCACTCACGGCCTTTTGCTCAAAGCAGCTTGGACCTGTAAACCAAGCAGGTGAAGCAGGACACAGGACCAGGGGCAAAGTGGGGTGGAGAACAGGCCTGTAAGGGTTGTGGTTATTATAAAAACACTTTGCAAGCTTGAAGCTAGGAGGCATTGCTACACGGTTTAGGTAAAAGAAGGATGACTCATTCAGCATGAGGACTCAGCTGTCTAAGGTGCTGCCCATTAATATAAAAAGCATTGACCTTTTCGCCTAGGAAAGCTGTATTGAGACAGAGAGACAGGTGAGTTATTGGGGTGCTGACAACATGCACTCGGCTGACCTATTTAGGAAAGATGAATCAGGCCCTAAGAAACATTCACAGATGTTAGTAATATTAAAACACCATTTATGCATTCACTACTATAATGCTGACAGATTTACGGTGCTACGTGAAACGTAATATTATTAATATTTCATCTAGCAAAGGTCAGGTTGAATGCCATCTACCTGATTTAAGAAGCCCTGTCTCCCAGGGTTTTAGGCATCCCACCCTAAGGCTGGCTACACAGTCAATCAGAGCTGGGATCATTATTAGCAATAAATGTTCTTGCTCTGCATATACTTTTTGACAGACTAATTCAGCAGCTGCTACACCTATGAGGCTGATCTCAGATCTCTACTCCTGCTGAATATTCGTTCTATCAACCCACATAATTAATACAGTATGGAAAGATACCAAATAAACCACTATTATGGACACCTTAAATATGTTTTTTAAATGGCCATAATGATTTACTGTGAGATAGTAAGCAACTTAAAAAATGGAAACCAAAGTTCATTGATGCTTCCAAACAAAATCAGATCTTTATGATTCATACTAAATAACAGGTAACTGCAGCAGATGCACAAATGGCTTGTACAGAGGATTTTTTTTTTTTGTAATTATACCCCATTTTGGAATAATTTTATAATTACGTCCAATTGAGGACATGACCAGCAAAACAGATGTGGTCCTTAATTTTACTTGTGACAATCCTACAACCAAATTCAGTAGCATGAGTCTCTCATTGGAAGTAACTATAGGCAGAAGCAAGGCCTCCAGATCGAGCATTTATCAGTTCAGTACTATTTATCAAGGCTGGTAATCTCATGGTGGTGCTTGAACTCAGGCAAACTGAATTGGAAGAGATGTCCTGCTGTCATAACTCAGCTGCCCAAACTCTCACCAGGAAAAAAAAATCTTGAAATAACTAACAGAGAAAAATACATCATATATCAGTAGGATCCCTTCATCCACATTCTAAAGCAAAGGACAGATTTTCACCCACACAATAGCAAAGACAGGTAACTATTAACCATGTCTAGGGTATTGCCTTTTAGCATGTATTTTGATCCCCTGAAAAATCCAAATTATAATAAAAGAAATTCTAATTTGTGGTAAAATGGTAACTTACATTTTTATAACTAACGAACATTTTGCACGTAGCACCACTGCAATTTGAACATCTCGATACACCAGCATCTTGATTTCACTGGCGAACTCTCCCTCTTCCTAGGACAAGCAATGGACACAGTTTGAAGTCATCTTTGAACCCCTACTTCCCAGAGGTCCTTATTTGAGGCACTGTATGCATTTGCCAGCATTGTAAGCACTAATGTATATGGTTTAAGTTTAATGGGTACTTTAGGGTATTTGTGATCGAACAGACCCCAGTGAGCCTGTTCAGTCTGATAAATAACCTGCTGATGTTTCACTGCCTCCCGATGCTATCACTCATCCTCACTCTTATATTTTGATCTATGTCATGTCTGTCAGTCCACGTTCATCCTTTCTCTTTCACCAATGTACTCTGTCAAACTGCTTCCTAATCACCACCATGCCTGGGCTCATTCCTTCTCTTTTGTGATAAGAAACAAACCCTAAAGATCAGATTCCCGTTCTATTTAAATATATCTAAAGATTCACTGCTGCCCACTTATGATTGTTTCCTTTGGGGCAATATTATTTTAAGAGATTAAGAATATGGATAGGAGGCCACATCCTTCTAGATTTTGGGGTTACTTCTGTAAAATTAATTCACAATAGTGATTATATAACCGTATGTATTAGATATGGAGTTTATCTAATTTATGGAGATTAGATATGGAGTACATATCTAATCCATTCTCCATTACCCGCTGGAGAATTGCAAAGCACAGCACGGACCCCTTGGAAAAGGGCGTCTCGGAGCATGTCTGTGCGCGGAACACGGAGGGAAGGCCAAGGTCCTGAGCGGGAGCGGACATCATGGACACAGTTCTGCCTCACCACGCAGCCATTTCAAGGCAAATCCAGGGAAATCTCATGTTCCACCTGGCCCCCCACTCTGCTCTCCATGAAAACGACACCTATGTGTAAGGGTTAAGATGCAGACAAAACATACCCCAGCTTGTGAGAGGGCCCGGGAATGCTAGGCCTGGTTATAAGCTCCGCAGCACTAAGAAGGTGGCCCAAGTCCGGGGCTGGGGTGGTAGGACGGGGAGTCCCCCTCATCAGAGACACAGCTCAACAGGGCATGGCCCAAGTGGCCTGTTTGGACTGGACCTTCTTTGAAACCGGGACTGGGCGAAATTCTATGATCTGAGCGACATGGGTAGCCAGACGCGAACTACCCCTTCACCTGGACCTGTCACCTTCGCCTGATTACCTGTCACCTGATACCTTCACCTGGACCTGTCTGGCTCACAGCTAGGAACATTGGGCGTCTAAGGCATGAGCATATTTTCCCTAGCACGGATAGTTCAGCCATGACCCAGTAAAAGCAAAGACCAGATATTCTAGTCCTTAGTCTTCCCACTAATTTTGTTTCTTTTTTATTCTGGTACATATTATCTGGTACACTATATAGAGTATAAAAGAAAGCTACATATTCTGGCATCAGTAATGCAATCTTACAATAGCAACCAGTCTATTGTAATAAATACAATAATAAAATAAAATACTAGGGTAGAAACGCCCATTTCCCATAAGAAATTTACAGAACTTACACTGGCAGAATGAAATGTTGTGGGTTTTTTTCCATTAATCTGGACAGATCTAACCCAAGAACATCAATATTTCCACATCAAAGCAACCATTTCTTTTGAGATGAAAAGTAGAAGAGTACCAGAGGAATCTATTAATGAACTGGAACACAGCTGAGGACTGATCTGCTTGAATGTGTTTTTATTTCCTGAGCTGCTCACACTGCAGTACAAACTCAGTTGTCTACAGTCTCTTCAGTAAGTGATTTTTTCATCGATCAAAAAGCTGATTGTAAAGAAATCTGAAACATCCTTATAATTGTACTGTTCCTAAAAAATTATACTAAGCAAGGAGGGAAGCTGTCTAACTTGCTGATAACATAAAACATAACATAAAAGCACACAAAGAATAAAAAGCATTCTTGCAGTTATTTGAACAAATAAAAATATACAACTACTTGCATACGGATAGTAAATTTGGTACTTTTATCCATATTGCAACAATTAAGTAGAGGAGGAGCATGGAAATTTCACAAAATTGTTGAATTACTTTATGCAGAAGTTATTCAAGACTCAGAAGCACTTCACAACAACAATTTTGAGGTTAATATTCTTATTTTTGCTGGCATATAGACATATACAAAATGAGTAAATCTGTAAGGTAGCTTCAATTCCTAGCTGAAGTTTTCAGTAAAATGTAATAAGAAAGCAGCCCTGATAACTGTTATCATACAGATTTAATTCATGCTACATTCTCTACATTCTAAAGGGTATCACCACACATCAGATTTCAACTGTATTTAACTGTACATTTAAAACATATTCAAGGTGATTGATTCATGATTTACGAAGAGACTTAAGTGAAGGATTTTGATCTGTGATAATTACAGCTGCAGTTATAATAAAACTTCTTCTATGTGAGTAAACTTTCAGCCTCAGAGAAAATCTGCAAGCACGCAAATGTCAACCAAACTTCTTCTTCTTCTTCAACCAAACCAAAACAACTCCAATTCTTATTCCGTTGTTACTCATCATTCTTTGAATCTATTTTTTATCTGTACCCTTTTCCTCCCCTCTCCCCCTCTTCCTTCATCTATCTTGTGACATTTTACAGCTTATGAATAATTTGTGTATCTGTCAGGTATAAGGTTCAGAAAAAAAACACAGTTTCTACAACATGGAAGTTTATTAGATTTATCCGGGAGCAGTGATTAACCGCAACTGTGCTTATTAAAGAGCATTTATGTCGTAACCTTTACCTATCTATTAAAGTTATTCTTCCTAGTAAAATCACTGAACTTCACGGACAAGTACACACCACATATAGGGTTTAGAACATCTATTTTTCTTCATGTGTGTTAGTCTTGATGAGCTAGGTAATGTTTAGCAAATATTTCTCTGTTAAGTAATCAGAAATGTGGACAGAAAAATAAATCAATGCGAAAAGCACCTCTCCAGCAACTGTCTTGGGTAAAACAGTCTTGTAAAAGTGCAATTTCTTTTGACATTAGTCATGATTTTTTCTTTTTTCAAATCTGCATTTTCTGTCCAAAATAAATCTAGTTAACTGTTCTACTGTTCAAGCCTGCACTGTCACTGCAAATTTATACTGGGATGGCTATACATTATTAACAAGCTATGAAAAGTCACTGGCTAAATGTCATGGAACCTGAGATATAGCAGCACCTTGGGATTCATATAGCAAACAATTTAGTTTTAATCATCTTGGGCCACAAGGTGCCTTGACATTTGAGAGGCAACTTTTTCCTTTTAAACTTCCACTAGAATCAGATCTCTATTATCTCAGCCATAATTCTCAGCTTCAACTGTGATGGAAAGTTTCACCTTCTAAATTAAAAATGTGAAAAAATGATCAAACATGGACCTTATCATTCATTTAATCAATGCTCACATGCCAGCTTGGAAATAAAAAAAAAAAAGAAGACCAAGGAAAATTAGATAATTCTAGCATCTTCAAGGCTATTAGAGATGCTTCCTGTGAAATTCATGATCCTTATGCTACTACTATTACTGCAGCATGACCTTCCAGAGCAGTATTAACACAGCAAACTTCTGTAGAATTTTTTTGCTTTACAGAAAAACTGAGGAAGAGAACTGATTAATTTTAAATAAATGCATTTATTGGGAACATCTATCTATGATGCCAAATAAATTTGAAATTATAGTCATATTTCACTCTCCAGCAGCCAACATTTTAGATCATAATCTCCAATTTACTGGAAGACAATGTATCATTTTTGCCTCTTCAAGTAACATTATTCACAGATAAAATAAAAAAAGACAAGCACTGTTTTATTCAATCAAAATGATTACTGCTCAAATATATAGAAGTACAAGAGCAAGACAAAACCCTAACTCTACCACCATAACATTGAGAATAAGAAATCTATTTTGTTTGCAAGTCTTGCCCTTTTGGAAGACTGGAGTGATGTCGGCATCATTCCAGTCCTTTGGCACCTCCCCTGCTCTACAGGACCTCTCAAAGATGATGGAGAGCGAGCGGCTGAGCAATAATCCCCGCCAGTTCCCTCAGCACCTCTTGGGTTCATTCCATCCAGGCCCATAGATATAAGCGTGTCCAGCTTGCCTAAACACTCCCTAATCCAATCCTCCTCAACCAGCAAAAAGTCTTCCTCTCTCCCGGTTCTTTCTCTTGTGTCCAAGCTCTGTAGTTCATGGGGACCAGCTTTAGCAGTAAAGACGGAAGCAAAGGTGACATTTAGTAACTCTGCCTTCTCTGCATCTTCTATCACCAGGGCACCCACCCCACTCAGCAACAGACCTACGTTTTCCCTAGTCTTCCTCTTGCTGCAGATGTATTTATTGAAGTCCCTCCTGTTGTCCCTAACATCTCTTGCTAACTCTAACCCCAAACAGGCCTTGGCTTTCCTCACTGCATCCCTACATTCTCTGACAGCATTCCTATATCGTTTCCAGATGGCCTTGTCCTTCTTCCATATCATGTATGCTCTCCTTTTCTCTTTAAGTTTATCAGATTCCTCTTTATTCAACCACAGAAGTCTCCTGAATGTTTTGCCTGCCTTCTTTCTTGTAGGAATGCACTGATCCTGAGCTTGCAAGAAGTGGTGTGTGAGTATTAGCCAAGTCTCCTGGATTCCCCTTCGCTCTAGAACCCCAGCTCTGGGGATTCCTCCAAGGAGGTACTCGAAGAGGTCAAAGTTAGCTCTTATAAAGCCCAAGGTTGTGCTCCTCCTTCTTGCCCAGCTTCTGCCTTGCACCATCATGAATTCCAATATCTCATGGTCACTGCAGCCAAGACTGCCCCCAACCCTCACATGTCCAACTAGACCATCTCTGTTCATTAGTACCAGGTCTAGCAGTGCCTCAAGAAGTTATCTATCTGCAATGTTTTGCAGGAACTTCCTGGGCTGTTCCAAGCTGTGTGGTCATCCCAGCAGATACCAGGGTGGTTGAAGACCCCGAGAAGGAC
>VZSG01000847.1:0-24867 GCA_013398315.1 Nothoprocta pentlandii
AGGCAGATCAGACCCTTCCAATGGACTTTTTGCTCAAATATGTCCTCATTCTAATCTCGTTATAATACAAATACAGAACCCCATCCTAGAAGTTTCCTAATTCCAAGGAATGACCATTCCTCACTGATCATTCCTCTAGATTTTCAGTTAACTCGGGGGACTTTTTAAACCGATCAGTAAGGAAAGCATATATGACTAGAGTAACTCAAGCTCCACTTAATGTAAAAGAAAATATATAAAATGTGAGTCAAGGGGGAAAGTAAGTAGGAAAAAGTAAAGAGGGAAGAAGGGAAGGAGAAATAAGGAAAGAAGGAAGGAATGAGGAACAAAAGAGGAACAAAGGAAGAGCAGAGAGGGAAGACTCCATCAAAACTTCAGGATTGACAGTTGACAAGTTGAACCCCTTTCCTCCCTTCCGGTCAGGACACCACTTGAGGAGACTCCTTGCGGCTGAGAGCCCTCTCCCTTCTTCCAGAGTGACTGATGTTTGCACATTTATACAATAGGCACTAGCTAAGAACCTCACACTGTAGTAATTCCTGATACTGACATCCAAAACCTGTTCTCTAAGTGTTGCGTTTGAATAAATTGTGCTATTTGTGATGCCAACTACTTGTTTTGAAGGCAATCAGATCTACAGTCAATGGGCTGTTTGTGAACCCAGTACTACCAGAGTTGGGTCTATAGCTGATCATACTATCTGTGAACCCCATTTGCCGTTTTGAAGGTGACTGGATTACAGTCAACAGGCTGTTTGTAAACCTGGTTTGTAAACTGCCAGAGCTGGGTCTATAGTTACCACAGTATTTGGTGTCCCTATAAAGAGATGAGTCCAGCCCCATCCCAGGCCCTCTAACCTTTGAGGATTGGCTGGAACTCAAGGGGTTTCTTCTCTTACCAAATTTCCGCCCTCCGCCCCATCAAACCACAATAACAGGATTGTAAAATAAAATTTCTGTCTTCTAACAGCTAGGAATCACTGCTTATGTATTGAAAGCTGAAGAAAAAAAAAAAGGAATTTCAAATTCTGGAGAAATTGTGGAGTTTAAAAGATACAATGAAATCTAAACCACTCTAATTGTCAGGAGAGGAGAGGAGAGGAGAGGAGAGGAGAGGAGAGGAGAGGAGAGGAGAGGAGAGGACAGGACAGGACAGGACAGGACAGGAGAGGACAGGACAGGACGGGACAGGAGGGGAGGGGATACAATATGCAGTGCCTTTAAAATAAAATGCAACTCCTTATTCCTAAGCATAATTTCAATAAAATGTTAGAGTACCACTCAAAGATTTTTTTTCCTTTGTTTTTTTTTTCTCTGAAAAATCAAAGATGTATATCTGTAGGTTTTAAAACCAAGATGAAGATATTTGAAGATTTGTCTCACTGAAGCTGATGATAGTTCTATTTTGATTTTAAGAAGGAAAATAAAAAATTAGTTCATTGGATTATGAGAATTAAGTGGAATATTGGATTTTTTGATAGCTCTGTTTACTAGAATAAATGTCATGTTTTCCTCTCTTTCACAAGCAAAAAAACTGAATATGCTTTTCAGTTCAGTGAAAATTCATAACCTATAATGTCCACAACAACAACAAAAAATCTTCAAATTAAACTGTCAACTAAATGTAATTTCATTTTCCTCTTCTTGCTCAGAAATATTTTAGCCGAAAAAAAAATAAGGTTAAGAAGAAATACCATTTATTTTGTAGTATACATATTCAAATATAAACCTTTTTTATTTTTTATATATTTGGGTCATGAGTAGTCAGTGTTAAATCTTCTGGATTAGGAATTAATAATTTCTAAAGATAGAACAGGAAATGTAAGATAATAGTGCAGAGTGGATGCTTTACTTAATGAAACAAATGAGAGCTAAGACATTAAGTTAAAAATACAGAGTAGAGGCTCCATTACTTGGAGCAAGTAATGCCCTTTTGCTCCAAAAGAATGTCTATGGAGAATGAAAAAAAAAAAAAAAAATTAATTCTGAAGACTCCAGAGGCATCATTTAAAAACAATGCAGTGAATTTATTGAGTTTTACATGGAACACCACTACAGTTGCATAGGAAAATAGTTATTTTTTGTTGGGACCTTTTTCTTTCAAAAGCTACATATCATTTGTATAGGACAATTTTAGTGTTTTTACATACAAAAATACAATTTCATCATAGCATTATAATTTTCACTTAAAGAATGCCCACAAAGACATTTTTTTTGTGCTAGTTAAAGTAAGTAGGCTAATCAGTTTTTTTCCTCCATATTTTATGGGAATTCATCACAGCACAAACATCAACTACTTATATATATATTAGGTAGAAAGTAATGCAAAATTGCCTCATATCAGTGGTACCAGTTTTAGATATCTAAGTGAAAAATATTGTTGTAGCATGTAATTCCATTTTTTTTCTCATGTGCAGAACTTAGGAAGAATTTTGAAATCACAAATTATTTGGTAACAAAGTCTCCGTTCAATAAGAATACAGTAAACTTTATAAAAGAACACTCAAGATGGAGTGAAAATTAGGAGAAAACATTTCTATATATCTATCTGCTATATCAAGAGGAGTAAAGAAGAATTATAAAAAAGAATCAAGGCCACACAGAAAAGCAGGGATTTTTATAATAATATATTTGCAGGATTTACCTTCTGAATTACTAATATGCAAAATCAATGCTATTCTTGTACACTGAATTGTTAAACTTTGCTTGCTTTGCAAAAAGTTGTCAGTGTTACAGTACACCCCCAAGCAATTTCTTTGCGTCCATATAGTGACAAAAAGTAGAAATGAAATGTTACATATTTCAGCAGGATGTGATTTAATTCTTCTGCTGTGCTATAAAAACAATGCATATAAATGTTCATGGCATGAAATTGCTAACTAGTCATTGTTTGGATGGTAGATCTGTTTCCTAAGAATGATTTGTATTTAATGGAAATGAATAAAACTTTTTCAGTTCAGTATTTTGCTGCCTTGTATTTAATATTTAATAGTAACAGTCAACAAAGGCCTGTATCTATACTTCAAATCTATGTCTCTACAGATTTACACAGACAGACAGGTACCTGAGAGTTTGGAAATATATATATCAGTTGCCAGTTTTCTTAAAGTCTAAAGGACTGTGTCCTTGGGATCTTCCAGGAAAAATAGCTTAAATTAGCTTTAATTCTTTCGTTAATGTGTTACTACAGTTTACTTAAGCCTTATTATGAAACTGAATAAATTCATTTTCTTTTGAAATCACAGTTTTAGTTTAAATTTACTTTTCTAAGTGTATAGAATCGCTATGCCCAGTGACTGGGCAAGAAGCAACAGGCACAAACTGAAAAACAGGAAAGTCTGTCTGAACATGAGGGAAAATTTCATTTTTGTGAGGGTGGCAGAGCACTAGAACAGGTTGCCCAGAAAAGTTGTGGAGTCTCTTTCTCTGGAGATATTCAAAAAGCCATCTGGACATGATCCTGTGCATTATGCTTGTGACCCTGTTTAAGCATGGGGCTCCAGAAATCCATTCCAACCTCAGCCTTTCTGTGATCCTATTTTAAAACAGAGATGTTTCTATTGTGAGAGTTGTTGAACACTGGAATGGGTTTCCCACAATGGTTGTGACATTTTCCTCCTTTCCATAACCTTCTGTAGGTGACCCTACTGGAATGTTGGACTAGATTATATCCAAAGACGTCTTCTAAACTCAACTAGTCTGATATTTTATGATTCAATGTATATATATTTAGCTTTTATTGACCCAAGTGGAATAAGGCTCTTCATTCAGAAATTTTGGAAAGTGGAAGCAATAAGCCACAACTCTCATTTTATGGCCACATATTTAACAACATGTTTAACAATATGTTGCTATGCTTTCATTCTCCTCTGAAAACACATATTAGCATTTTATTCAAATTTAATATAGAAAAATGAGAGAGGAATGAAAATAAGAAAATGTGAATATAAGCCATCAAATTTCCTGCTGAAAAACACAGAGTAAGGTCAACAAAACCGTTAAGGTCTAGTAAGCAGCCGAGTTATTAACAATGACAAATTGCCAACTATATAGCATTTTATTGGATATGTGACACCTCTTGCTCCACAACATGCAAAATAGAACTGATGTAATTGTATTGTTCCCTCTTATGTTGCAAACCCCATCTATTACTCTTTAGCCACATTTCACTTCCCATGTAGCACTATGACAAACTCTTTTCCTGACTTTGGAATTCTCATAATTTTAAAGCTTATCAGAAGCTTTAAATTTGTACACGCGTAGCAAAATCAGTGTGAGCCTGAGGCCAGGTCTTTGTATGTCCACTTTGAATGTGATTCTAAGTTCAGTATGTCTAAGTAAATCCATTATGACCAAAGACAGAAATATAAAGAAGTTCAACAAACAAAGTTCAATCTTAAACCAAATTACTATGATTTTGCTGTAAGGGTTGTAATTTGATCCTGTTTCCTGAAAGCAGTCACAGAGAGATTCTCTGTCATGACACACATTGTGTGCCTCAAGTAAGAGGTTTACAACTCTGAGAACTAGGGTCTTCTCTCAAAGATCTAAATATACATAGTGCTCAGGAGGAGTTATCTTAGTAGAATAAGTGTCATTAAAGGTATATATGGCATGCATTGGAGATCTCTCAAGTCCTGAAAACACCCAGAAAGCTATGTGATTTGATGCTATGATATGTATTAACTCTTATAAAGTATTTTGAAATACCACAGCTTTGATTCACAGCTAATGGGGATTTAAAAACTTTTTTTTTCAGTGTACCTGTTAATAGTGCTTTTACGTTGATGAAGAAGCAGTGTAAATTGAGTAAAGTATATATAAATTCACTTTCATTTTTCAAAGCAGCAGAATTCAGAATGCAGGCAAATTGTAAGTTTATTGTTTGTGTCATTTTACAGTCCAATTAAATTTATAATAAATCTGACACAACTGTTTTTTTCCTAAGAAATGTGTCATTTTTTTATGACTAGATCTGTAAAAATTAAGATTTTATACCAAGCAACAAGAGATTTTTTTTTTTTTTCAGAAGGTGGCCTAATTGTACATGCCATTGAACAAATACATTGACTTCTTCAGAGTTTTCCATAATGTTTATTTAATCTTCTTTCACATTAACTCTGATTATTCATAAATATATTCAGGCAATTTATGAATAAAAATAAGAATATGGAAAAAATAGTGCTAGTTGTATTGTTAATAAAGTAACTCAACATAACTGCAAGTTTAAATTGATTGGAAAAATAAATATATGATCTCTAAAGCTAGGCATAATATGTACTTTACACAACACTTTTATCAATAGATATTACTGGCATTACTAGTATTACTGATATTCCTTCCTTATTTTCTTCCTTCATCCCCAGCTGTCCTCTCTCTTTTCATGGGACTATCTCATGGTTACTAAAATTCTGTAACATCTTCTTTCTAGCTGAAAACTGTAAATATGGATTATATTTGGAAAATGGAAATGCAGGGTGCTGAAACTTTTCATATAGAAAATGCTGACATAAATCTGTATTATATTATGATATACAATACTTTTGTTAAGCTGAAAATGATCAAATGGTCATGACTGATTTCCTCCCATCTCCCCATGATGAGAAGAAATTCTTTTTTTTTTTTTTTTTAATTAAATTTGACTTTATTGAACAGAATCATATTTAGATAATGGAGAATCATGAAGAAAAAAATAGTAATATTAACATACCTTGAAAGAGTAACAGGTGTAAATTATTATGCAAATAAAATAATCTAAGCTCATTCTGCAGAATGTTTTTACATTGAAGAAATATATGATGAGGATCCCAACAATATGTGTTTTTATTATTATTATTATTTTGAGAGAGAGACTAGAACTCATAGAAAACAGAGTGGGAACGTACTTGAGTGATCTGCGAATCTTCCTCAGCTTTCATAGGCTGGAGGCACATTCAAGGTCAGGTCACCTATACTCCAGGAGCCTCACTGACCAAGGCTGCATATTTCAGAAGTTATCTTGAGTTCAAGTTCCTCAGGAACCATATTCAGTCTATATTGTCTAGTCATCAGACTTGACACTGGCTTAATCTGCCACATTTCTTTATTTTAATATGGGCTGGTTAGAGATTATGCCAAACTATCAACCAAGAAATGTAAAATTAGTTGATCTAAGAACTCCATTTTGTAGCTAGGCTTTGCCTTATAAGTATCTTCTTATTTCTTCTTTGTCATGACACATTTTTAATGACTTATTAATCTTTATCAAACTTATTTCAGTCAATTCTTAAATAGCTATTTATTTTATGGACACATATTGCATGTGGCTAAGCTCCTACATTTTAACTATGCATTCAGTTCATGTACGAGCCTTGTAACTCCAAATGACATATTAGGACATTTTCCTGCATGCATGGCTTCTTTACATGATATTCTTTTCCCCATGAGTATAGTGCACAGCCAATCTTGCCTTGATTGCAGCAAAGCAGGGAAGTCAATTGGAAAGCTTAGAAGTACAATGAGGTTTTCCCCTAACCTCAACAAAACATACAGGTATATTGATGCTTCCCTTAATTCTCCAAGTAGTAAATAACAATACTAAATCTTGTTTTATCATTCTCTCTAAATAAATGAGGCTTCTGAAAAAAAAAAAAAAAAGGGGGCCTTTTGATAACACATCACAGTACTATCTTTGACTGTACTGTCTTTGCTAGTATATTTTTGCTTTCTCTCTTGAGGCCAGGCAAAGTCTCTGAAATCTCTGAAGAAGAAAGTTTGCATTTTAAACTTTATTTGGGACTAAGCATTATTATCACTAGTACAGTAATGCTATTTTTATAGCACTAAAAATCTACAATTAGATAAGCAGAATTACATATACTTTTGTAAATAGGCAAAACCATGAAATATTTACCACCTGAAAAGTGTAAAATTCAATTTCATAAAATATCAATGAGAATGAGTTGATAAATCAAGAGTAAAATTCAGGAAAAGGTCAAAAATGAGCTTTTCATAAAATTAAGTACTTGCTTTCCCAGGAGTTTGTTTTGGAAATCATATTTGCAATACGATTTAAGTATCTAGTACCATTTGAAATGTGTATGATGTTTTGCCTGGAGTTTGGCTACCACTTCAGTGGGGAATAGGTCTCTGAAAGAGAGCATGTGACATCTGACAACCCAGAGTGGATGTCTCATATAACCAAAAATGGCACTAAACACTTCAGTAAGCGGAATTGAGCAATAGCTATCTACTTCCAAGTGAAAACAAGAGATCTCCAGAGGCTGTCTAGATTCCAGTGTCTATAGCTCACATATAGAGGCACCATTTAGTCATTTCATCTTAGATGTCTATATTCTATAGTTCTAGATTCTATTCAATCTTCTTTCTTGGAAGATTTTTCAGACTCTCTAAACATTCAGTGCTTCCAGAAATGTATCTTTAAGACTTCTGAAAATTCCATTTTGCGCTTAGATACACTATATATATATATATATAATATAAGCATATATATATATATAAAAATATGTAATTAATATAATAACATATATACACATATATAAAATGAAATAATAGCAATGGAGATCATTTCTGATTTTTATTTTGCCTCTATTTCGTATTTTAAATTTATCATTATTTTAAGATTGGAAATTTCATTGCCTACAGCTGAATTCTTGGATATTCTTAAGAAGATTTTTCATTTATCTTACCATGTTACATGTGTTTCTTTTTTCCTTGCTTATCTCCAGTAAAGAATTACAAATGGTACATTATGTAAAAACATTGTTCAAACACAATAAATGCCATAATGGCTACTCAGTTTGTAACTGTTTAAGAAGAAGCTGTGTATGATAAAAATCTTTGTCTGACTTAAATTCTGGTGCCACCAGCTTTATAAATGTCCATTTTACAATATTTGTATTGTATACAAATGGAAATTATACTGTCTTGAAGTAGTTGGGCCTATATTTTTCAAATTTTTTTTTAAATTCAACTTATTCTAAGCAAAATTATTAATATATGTTTACTGGATATTCATGTCTCCCTTCCTATTCTTAGAAATATTGCTATCCATTAACAAAATAATGCTCAGTTCCTTCCTTCCTTGAGCTCCTTGAGCTTCTTTGAGCTTCCTAGTGCTTGAGCTCCCTCCTTGATTCTCTTTTATCTAGTGGTATATGTACCCTGTACTATATTAAATTAAATGGTGACATTGTCTTTAAAACCTGTAATAATGTGTTTGAGTACTCTTGGTTACTCAAAACCATTGTAAATGTCTGGTCTCATTTCTCCAGTTAAAGACTTACAATGACGGAACAGTTTTTAATGCTTACATGATAAACATGAGACAACATTAGATTTGTAGCCCATGTGTAATTCAAAACTGAGTAATATTTCGAAGTATATTATCTGCAAAGTGATATGTAACATTTTTCAACAGTAGTTTAACATGATTCCACACCAAAACAAACCAAATCAAACCAAACAAAACAGAAAGACAAAAATTACTTGTGGCATGCTCTTTACCTCTTCCCTTAATTATCTAAACAAAGCATTAAATCATCCCTTGCCCCTGGTTTTCCAGTGCAAATCAAGGAACAGATGTTTGTGAGGGAGAGGTGGTGAATGCAGGAATTCAAGTCTGATGAGGAGAACATCTAGCTGAGGAACTTAGGAGCCAAGTTCTCTCGTACTCTCAAGTTATCTACAGATTGGAGATCTGGATCCAGATAGGAGATTACCTGTAATCTCCAGATGGTTGTGTGGGGCCCTTTGCAACCACTGGACAACCACTGGACAGTGCAACCAGTGCACATTTATTTAAAAATTCAGCTTCCACTTTTATGCCATATGTTAAATGTATTTCATGTATTACTCACCTCTTTTAATGCAGAGAAACCCACAGAGTTGTTGCATAAGTCTCTCTGACCTGGTGCTGCAAATAAGAAATTGCTGTGAACTGTATTTTGTTTTCCAAGACAGGATACTTAGCCCATTGCTCAATGTCAAATAGCAGAGCTTGTACTAGTTCAGGAAATAAAACTTGCAGGCAGAGTAAGAAAGACTAAGCAAGGATTAAATGAAAAATATCTCAGGTAGAAAGAATTTGTTTCTGCAAATGCTGTCCCAGGACCTTTTCTCTCAAATTCACTTGATGATGATAATTTAGGATTATATTTAGTGCTGCAAGCAATCCTCCTGTAGAAATAAAGTGACGGGAAGAAGTCTTTTCAAAAACTGTTAGTTATTTCATAAATCCTTAAATATTTCCACTGTCATCTATAATAAGAGTTTACTAATTTGAACTTAATGCTGTGCTAGGTTGTATATACATATATACATATACATATATATATAAATATTCTTTATTTTTTGGTATGACTCCATCCACTCCAAGGTGTCACACTGGGATAGCAGTAGTATAACACAATGGAAATGCAAGCCATTTTTAGCCTTTTAAATAAAATGATAGTTTTAGTTTTTTGTCTCTTTAAATCAGATTTTCTTTATAACAGCAATTCCATTGCTTCTAATAGGATTAGTAAGATCTGTCTTTTGTGTGGATTTAACATTTAATGTCTTTTAAAATGTGAGCTAATATGAAAGCTTGCTATTTTATAGTATATACTCACTGAGAAATCAGAATTTAGTTTAGCTTCTATTGTCACCTAACTTGTCACAGTATCCCACCATCTATAAGGGAAACTATTCTATTGTCACAGCATTCCACCATCTATAAGGGCAACGATATAGTCCAAAGAACAGTTTCCTTTCTGCAGCTTATTCCTCCAACCAGGAGGAATAAAATAGATCAGTTCTAGGTGGGTTGAATGTTACCATTCTGTAGTACTCTCTATTCTTTATCAATGACAATGCAGAGAAATTGTTTTGACTGTCAGGAGTGACAGACAGGAGAAACTTGCCTGTTTTTACTGTGTATACTTCCTTAAATTTTTAGAAAAGGAGTAGTTGTTATATGCCATATCTGCCTTCCTCAAGAAGCCTCCTGTGTGTTCCTCAAACAACAGAGTGCTATGTATTAGTGAAGATTAATGTTGAGAAAAAGATCCACTGCAGAAATGTGTTAAGGTCATATATGCATATGAAGATAAGGGACAGAAATATAGCCCTCTTGTTTTTCTAAAATTCAGAAGACTGTACAGAAAGATATAACTGGACAGCCCCTTGCTCATTTTTGCCCCAAACAATAAATATGACCTGTCATGAATATGAGGCACAGCAAATTTCAAGGTGCAGAATTTTAGCACACTTATGCTATTTTTTAAACTGTAAGCCCTCCTCACTTGAACTTATAATGAAACTGGTGCTCTGCTCTAATATCCCATCGATTGTGTGAGGCTTAAACTGCTGGTATAATCTGTGATTTCAGAATTTATTTATTCTGTATCTGCTGTCTCTAAGCAAAATGCTGGATGCTGAGTTGTGTTTCTGATCTTGGTCTTGCTCTGGAATTCAATTTTCTCTTCATCCTGAGTTTTATTAGTGAGCTGCAAACTATGTTTATTTGCAGCAAAGACTGTGCAACACAAAGTATGTGTGTGCATTGGGTATCTAGGGTTGGGGAAAAATGAAGAAAATTATTTCTGTAATGATTTCTGAATGTCAGGATGTTTTTGCTAATATAATTGTACTTTGTCTTCTGCTGAAGTTCACTAGAAGGAATTTAGTAGAAATATTTTTGTCCAATGCTTGGCACAAAACTGTCTAAAAGTGAGCCTGAGTCTCCTACAAATTGTGGTGTTAAATGAGTTCTTTTCAGGTGGCAGGAAAGTAGAGCACTTACTAGAAAACTGCTCTACCACCAATCCCTGTCAAGCCTGAATCCCTGGTATTTTCAAGTTCCAAGCATGTGTACAGACACCTTGCATTTCATTGTCACTGAGTAGCAGTACACGTTGCAGCACTGATTGCTCACAGTGTTAGCTCTGAACGATATGCTAGGCTGTCTGTCCTCCCCACTGTTAATTAAAAGGTTTTTTTTTTGTTTTCCTTGAGAGTAAAGATGGGTCTTTTCTGTCTTAGCTCTCCCCTCGTCTAGCCAGCCTGTCATCCCATCACAGAAGGCTATTAGGTTTGTCATTCACCATTCCCCTTGCTAAATCCATGCTGACTACTCCTGATCATCTCCTTCTCCTTGACATGCCAAGAGATGCTCTCTAGGATGAGATGGAGCATCCACCTGCTCCATCACCTTTCCAGGGATGGAGGTGAGGCTGACTGGCTTGTAGTTGCCTGGCTCCTCCCTCTTGTCCTTTTTGAAGACTGGAGTGGTTGGCTCTCTTCCAGTCCTCCAGCACCTCCCCTGCTCTCCAGGACGTCTCAAAGATGACGGAGAGCAGCTGAGCAATAACCTCCGCAAGTTCCTTCACCTGTCTTGGGTGCATCCCATCTAGGCCCACAGATTTGTGGGTGGTCAGTTTGCCAAATGATCCCTAACCCAATCCTTGACCAGTGGAAGGTCTTCCTCTAACCCATTTATATCTCTTTTACCTGAGCTCTGCAGTTCATGGGGAATGGCCTTGGCAGTAAACACTGAGGCAAAGGCGGCATTTAGTAACTCTGCCTTCTTGGCATCCTCCATCACCAAGGTCCCCTCCCTATTCAACAGTGGACTAACATTTTCCCAATCTTCCTCTTGCTGATGACATATTTATAGAAGCCCTTCCTGTTCTCCCATACATCCCATCCTGTTCCTCAATAACTTGGACAAGGGCACAGAGTGCACCCTGAGCAAGTTTGCGGATGATACCAAGCTGCGTGGGGTGGCCGACACTCCAGACAGCTATGCTGCCATTCAGAGGAACCTGGACAGGCTGGAGAGCTGGGCAGAGAGGAACCTCATGAGGATCAATAAGGACAAGTGAATAACCCCAGGCACCAGGACAGATTAGGGGTTGACCTGCTGCACCCCTAGCTCCACGGAGAGGGACTTGGGTGTCCTGGTTGACACCAAGTTAACCATGAGCCAGCAGTGTGCCCTTGTGGCCAAGAAGGCCAATGGGATCCTGGCCTGCATCAGGAGGAGTGTTGCCAGCAGGTCAAGGGAGGGAATCCTGCCCCTCTACTCAGCTCTGGTGAGGCCGCACCTGGAGTACTGTGTGCAGTTCTGGGCTCCCCAGTATAAGAGAGACGTAGAGCTTCTTGAGAGGGTCCAGCAGAGGGCACCTAAAATGATTAAGAGATTGGAACATCTCTCGTAAGAGGAGAGACTTGAGTTGGGCCTGTTTTTTTTCTGGAGAACAGAAGGTTGAGAGGGGATCTGATTATTATGTATAAGTTCATGAAGGGGGAATGTAGGGAAGAAGGGGCCAAGCTCTTCTCAGTGGTGACCAGTGACAGGGCAAGGGGTAATGCATGTAAGTTTCAACACAGGAAGTTCCATCTGCATGTGATGAAGAACTTCTTTCCTGTGAAGGTGACAGAGCCCTGGAACAGGCCTCCCAGGGAGGTTGTGGAATCTCCTTCTCTGGTGGTCTTCAAAACCCACGTGGATGCCACCCTGTGCCACATGCTCTAGGTGTCCCTGCTCCAGCAGGAATGTTGGAATACATGATCTCTAGAGATCCCTTCCAACTTTAACCATTCAGTGATTCTGTGATTCTGCCTCATATGTGGTTTTCCTTAAACTCTTTTGCCTTCTAAATGCTCAATCTTTTAAATTTATTTTTCACATTAATATTTAAAGCCTTAATATCACCACCTTCTAAAAAAGACAAAGCTTCTTATACAGCGAAATCGAATATTCTGTTTGAAGTCAGTGAGGTTTTTTGTCACCAGGTTTTCTCCCACAAAACTTTACTTCTGGTCAAAGGCAGAAACCACAAAAAAACTATAAGATGGGTAATTCAGGATCTCAATAGAATTGCTGCTTAGAAGGAGATAAGAAATAAAAACTTATTGAATCCTAAAATCTTCTTTCTTGGGGGGAATTGAATACTTAACAGTGGATTTTGCCATTCACCTATTAATTTCTTTATTGTGCATAAAATCTTCCTCAAACTATAGTGGACAAAAAAAATTAATAATTTGTTTTAATTTATGCCTTGAAATACAGGAAGCATCATTGCAGTAATGTTTGGCATCACTTTCCCTCTGTTTTTATACTTTGTCTCAAACTCTGTTCAGAAAAGATTTGTTTATCACTAGAACAAATTTAAAATTTCACTTCCTTCTAATGGAAATCTGACTTTTGCAGAGATAAAATCCCTTGAATATTTGAATAAGTGAGATATAATGAATATGAGAAAAGGGTAGATTGATATGAACAGTCAAACTTTCCTTTGTGCTCTGCTTTTATTGATAGTTATTCTATCAATAGATACCTTCTATCTATTCTATCAAGAGATACCTTCTGCTGAACCTTCTGTTCAGCAGACCTTATTTAAGACCCTACATTATAAAATCTATAGAATGTCATCTCTTACAGCTCTTGACAACATTTTATCTTCAAAATCAACCATTGAACTATTAAGTATGTTTTTAAAGGTGGTGCTTTCAGATATTAGTGTGGTTCAGTGGCATTAGACCTCAGAATTTCTAAGTGCCTTAAAGACCTCAGCAAATAAGTAAAAATAGCTTAATAAATAAAAAAATTGCTGTTTTAGCTTTTTTTTTTTAAAAAATGAATTCATCAAAAAAAGAGTCTTCTTTGCTGTCCTTCTGATAGGTTTATATGTAGTTTCACAACTAAAATATGAACAGCAACCATGTATATGCTTAGAAATACATGCTTAGAGTGTGTATGCATCTGTATACACACTAATGTATTTAAAATATATTTGTGGATTAGGGAGATTATCAAAACCATATGTTCTTAATGAAGAACAAGTGGTGTAGGATTTCCTAGTGAAACTGCCAATGTTCATAGAAAAGTAGTTCTTATGAAACATTTCTGAGTGCCAGATTGGATGTGACCCAGCTTCAGACTATTTTAATTCATGATGAAACCTCCAGTTTCTTGAAAAGAATGCACAAGCACATTTCATTTTTTCTTTAATGTCTATGGAACTTCAGTTAATTCACTGTGCATAAAAACAGTGATTTCACTTCTCAAATCTTACACAATTCAGGAAATAGAAATAGCAACAAATACTAGTTTGTTATATTCTTTATTATTTCACTAACTGTACATGTATCTATTTAAAATACTGGAACTTCACTAATCTAATCCTCTAATAACCCAGAGAAGTTTTAAAAATTAATACAAAATGTCTTATATTTTATCATATTAAACACTTTAAAAATTGTACTTCAGACTTCATTTGGTCAACAGAAATCTTATTAGAGATACCTACTGAGTATAACACATGAAAATAATACCTAATGAATACCTAATGACACATCTATTTCTGTTAGCCATATCTCAGTACAGTGGTGTTACTATGGACAATAAAAAACAAATCTGTTATTTTCCCATAAACAGTCCTATCTCATAACAAATGAAAGATGACACAAAGATTTTTACTTAGTTCTACAGCAAAACTAACAAAACTTATATTTTTATAAGTGAAATATAGTATATAAGTTGTCTGCTGCTCACTCATTCATTGCTTGTTGGAATGTCCCCATCTAAAATGAAGATTTAAACAGAGCTGACTTGCATTATCCATCTCCTTTCTTTGCTTCCTTTTATAATAAGATGCACTTGCCTATTCATTTTATATGTGGGTATAATTGAGATAGGTGGATGAAACTTGACATTTGCGTGAACTCTGCCATATTTTGAATGGTGATGCACTGAAGACATCAGCAAGAAATATAATTTCTTTCTGTTAGCCTCTGGCAGATTTAATAAATTTCCTCTTTACCTGAACCAGAATGACCTTTCTACCATCATTTAGGGAATTAACAACTGATGATCTTTCCAGGACTCTAATTCATAAATGAGCACAAGTAGTTTGAGACGCATGATGAAGTTATCACTTGAAAATCAGTGTAGACTTATCATAAAACACCATACTTCAAATTTTAGTAGTAATATAGCAGATTGGATCAGCAGCAGCCTGTGAGCCAAAAGATGGGCTAACAACTTGCTCAGGTAAATTAAATATGCCATTTCTAATCTTCAGTTCCCACTCAGGATTCAGGATGTCCTGATTTCAGATAAATACAGCAATAAATCATTTTGTATTCAGCAACTAAGCATTAGATTTTACTTACAGTTTTGGGGAAATTACTGTATTGAATTTAAACCTGCAGCAAATTATCTAAGGCAATTAGGACATCACCATTTTTGCAGTTGAACTATTAGTAACAAAGGAAGGTTGCAGCAGGTTTATGTAAAATTAAAACTTACTAAAGATTTATTATAGTCTTCATCATGCATAAAACATTCCCTTCTTAGCCCTTCACCAACATGCTTTACTCTGGCAAGAAACCAGCAAGTTATGATAGCTGTCTGGTATTAATTAATAATTTAGCCTTTACAATTGTGCTGACCTTTATCCTAGAAGTGCTTTCTGTGAGCCCTGGCAGTTTATTAGCAGATGCACTGCAGGCAATTAGAAGATGCTGTCTTCATATGGCTTTGTTGCCCATTCACCTGTTTAATAAAACATTTTCACTACTTCCATTTGGTCTGTGTAGGCACGGGTACAAAAATACCATCTAAAGAAAGATATAAATGCTTTACAATGGATCTTTTGTCAGAGGGAACATATAGTGCAATTACCATTTATTTAATGGGAATATAAATATGAAGGAAGAGACTGAATTTGATTTGATTTTTGACACAGATCACTAATTAAGATTTTAAAATGTAAGAGTATGTGCTTGGCCGTCCGGTCATTTATTTATCACTTTGAAGAAAACAGTTTTAAAGTTTATTTTGTATGAAATAGCTTCAGTACTTTTTAGGTTTTTATATACAATAGTGCTTCAGATTTTTTTTTCTATTTTTCCCTTCCTTTTTTGGATATCTAGTATCTTAAGAATGAGAGAATGATCCATAGCGTAGTAGAAAAGTAGGAAAGTATTTAGCATATGTGAACACTTACTGAGTTCAAAAATATTACTTGAAAAGACTTCATTACACTTATGGGTTGTATGCGATAGTCAATGTCAACAAAATACCATTAAATGCAAATAATACTTTTTCATGTTTCACTAACGAAGAAAAGAAACTGAATGGAAATATATACAAATAATCATCAATATTTTGAACAATTTGATTAAAGTAGATTAATCTCCACTCATTGTCAGATTGAGATTTAGTTGTTGTTCTTCTGTGAGGAAAATGACATATGTTTCTGACAGACACAGTATGTAGAAAGAAAGGACCATATGTCCAAATTACAGCATTAGGTATAAAAAAAATGGGGAAAAAAGTACCAAGAACCCACCCTGTTATTATTTGGATTTCAAAAGTAACAAACAATGCATACAAGCACATGCAAGGTTGAATTCATCTCCCAGCTATAGCTATCTAAAAATTAGTTATCTAATTAATTTTTTTTAGAATCTATATAAAAACACTTTTTTTTTTTGAGAATAACTCTGAGTTAATAAACATAGCCTGTTTATTTATACCTGAGCACTTAGAAATATTGCATATAATGAAAAACATATATTAATTCTAATAAAGTGGAAGAAAAAGTTCAAGAGTGACAAATCTGAAGAAATCCTGTTGTAAGGATGAAGTAAAAACCTTATATAACATTAATGTCATCTTTTCCTTGATGGCTCTTTCTATAAAAACCAGTTATTCTCTACTGTTGACAGACAAAACATAAACCAAACTTTTAAGTATGAATCTTGTATCACAAATCCAGCACAGAAATTAAGTCATAATTAGAAAGAGGTAATTTCACCACACTTCAGCTGCTTCATTTAAAATCAAGCAGACAAGAAACATACACAGAAAAAGCTTCTGATTATTATTTCAGGGATATCTTTGCTTGGATTAATTAATTGTTCTGCTGAAGACATAGGCAGGAAAGCTTTGCTTGGTAGGGAAGTAGAGAATTGTGTGTGTGTGTTTAAACTAAGGTTAGTGAAAACGGCATAAACAAAACTTTCCATTATACTTCTACTCACCTCACAAAGGCTATTGTTAGAATAGCAGAGAAGACCTTTGAAAACTATTACTCAGAAAAACTTATTCCAAAAAATTCATCCAGTTGAATGTCCGTCTGTTCAGCGAGTCTGTCTATTGAGGGTAGTAATTGATCTTATTTTTATTTTGAACAACATGGAGACAGCTAACCACCTGCTTCTGTTAAACTGGGTTACCTAGTATCATCACTGACAGTTGCTTGCTTGCAGCTGTATCTACACAGGAGGCATTAGGCTGCATGGTTGCATAGTGTCTTGTGGCTGCTCAAACCAATTCCATATTTTCCCAAGCAATATGTTGGGAAAAGCCTGTTGAAAGTTCTTTAAAGGTTTCAAATAAACATTTGGGGAAAACATGTGTTTCTAATTAAGAACCATAACTGTATGCATAAGATAGCCAAAATATGGAATGATATCTCATGAATAAATTAAGTCACATTCTTTTGAAGGGTCTCATTGGCAGATGGTGTTTCTGTTACATGTAGAAAGAAATTTTAATGAAATGAGAATAACTTTATCCAAATTTTTAACCAACGACCAAAATAAATATAGGAAAGGACAAATGTTAGATGAATCTAACATGTTGTCTTCTCTATAGGAAAATCTTGTAAAATTATGTCTTTAAAATCATATGGCAACTAGCAATCGTTATTAAAGTTGGGAAGAAATTTCACAGAATCACAGAATGGTTAAGGTTTTAGGGACCTCTAGAGATCATCGAGTCCAACCTTCCTGCTCAAGCAGGCACACCTAGAGCACGAATCACAGGGTGGCATCCAGGTGGGTTTTGAAGACCACCAAAGAAGGAGACTCCACAACCTCCCTGGGCAGCCTGTTCCAGGGCTCTGTCATCCTCACAGTGAAGAAGATCTTCCTCACATGAGGACAGAACTTCCTATGTTTCAACTTGCACCCATTGCCTATATTTCTGTGTTTCAACTTACACACCATTGTCCTATAATAGGTGGCCTATATTGGCCACCATTGAGAAGAGCTTGGCCCCTTCCTCTCTACACTCCCCTTTCATGTACTTATACACATTTATCATATCCCCTGTCAGCCTTCTCTTCTTCAGAGAAAACAGGCCTAACTCAAGTCTCTCCTCGTACAAGAGATGTTCCAGTCCCTTAATCATCATTGTTGTTCTCTGCTGGACCCTCTCTAGAATTTCCATGTCCCTCTTATACTGGAGATCCCAGAAATGCACACAATACTCCAGGTGCGGCCTCACCAGAGCTGAGTAGAGAGGCAGAATCACCTCCTTTGACCTGCTGGCATCACTCCTCCTGATGCAGGCCAGGATCCCATTGGCCTTCTTGGCCACAAGGGCACACTGCTGACTCATGGTTAACTTGGTGTCAACCAGGACTCCCAGGTCCCTCTCCATGGAGCTGCTTTCCAGCAGGTCAACCTCTAATCTGACCTGGTACCTGGGGTTATTCCTGCCCAGGTGCAGGACCCTGCACTTGTTCTTGCTGAACCTCATGAGATTCCTTTCTACCCAACTCACCAGCCTGTCCACATCCCTCTGAATGGCAGCACAGCCCTCCAGGGTGTTGGCCACTCCACTCAGCTTGGTATCATCTGCAAACTTGCTAAGGGTGCACTCCGTGCCCTCGTCCAGGTCATGGATGAACAAATTGAACAGCACCGGGTCCAGTACTGACCCCTGGGGGACACCAATGACCACAGGCCTCCAACTGGACTCGGCCCCATTTACTGTTTACCATTTCTGTCTTCATTGATAGTAATGAATAACAATGTCTTTAATTTGTAATCACGTGTTTTGAATATAATTTCAAACCTGTTTGTGTATATGGTCACACACTCCGATTAATTTTAGTGAGAGAGGAAATATAAATAACTGTCCCTTTGAAAAGACACATACTTTGAAAAGCCCATTTTTCAATCTCTAAGTACAGGAAAAAAAAATATAGCAAGATTAGCAGCAACTAATATGACAAAAAAATATGATTCACTTCTATTACTTTGTCCAGAGGTTAGCTGGATCACCAACACTGGGGAAAAAAAAAAAAAAGACATTTAACTTAATGTCATGAACAAAATTGTGAATGTTTTATTAAGTCATTCAATATGTAGTGACTCTTGTATAACTCAAAGAGCAGGGCTACAAGGGCAAGCCTACTAATTAGCTATGAGTTTTCTTGAAATTCTTTAAGTGAAATTTTTCCCTCCATTTTGCTAAATCATAAGCTAGAGCTGTGTTATTTTGATGAAGGCAAGATGCTCAACATCCTTTGTCAGGAAGCCTGTCAGGAAGCAGTTTTATTCTTGATTGCTGCAATGAACCACATTACTGAGGAAATGTTCTGTCATTATACATTTGTAGATAGATGACTTCGGATAACACCAAGGTATCTTAGTGAAAGGCTACCAGAAGTGTAATTTCTGTAAAAAGGTAGTGAGATACTTAGTAAACAGTTCAGAAGGATGCCTGTTTGCAGAGATAAAGACTCATCTGGTCTCCTAGGAGGAAGAGAAATTTGAAGAGTTATATGAATTAATTATCAGGAAAAATGGATACTTCCTGTACAGATGAAAAGTAAAGATGAGAAAAAGAACAGATCTGAACAAATCAGAACTATAGCTTATATTCCTTATACATAGTCACTCTAAGCTTAGATGGAATATTTGGATGTTTATGCTCAGCTATATCATCTATATTTCAGAAAAAAAAAAAAAAAAAAAGCTTGAACATGTGGTGTCTGGCTGTCTGACCTTTTCTTCTTTTTCTTCTTTTTTCTTTTGTTAAGGGATGATGCAAGCCCCAGATTTTCCCACTGCAGAATTTAAAGGGAAAAAAGAAAATCTTTCTCTCAACACTTCCTATACATTTTTTCCCTATGCTTAACACATTTCTGATGAAGAGAGGTGGCTGCTTCTCACCAAACAAAATTGCCCAAGAAGGGCATAACACAGCAGAAAACCCTCTACAATGAGAGAAAAGATGTATGAGAGAAAAAGCCAAACTGTTATGCCTCCAAATTGTCCTCTCTACTGTGAAGCCCATAACTCTTTCTTTCCAAAATGCATTTCTCCTCCTGAGACTTATGGAACACATTTTACTAGTTTTGATAATGCAGATAGTTCACTGAATCAGTCGCATAACTGATTACGGGTGAGACAAACTCAAAATTAAAACACCTGAATGTTTCATATCTAAGCTAGAGTGCTTAGTAGCATTTGAGACGCCTGAAGGTAAGAGAAATATCCACAAGCAAGGGCAAGCAGGTGTGATACACAGCTGGAAAGACACATGAGTGGAGGACATGAGGGCAGGCATCTCAGATGGTATTTGGGCACAGGCAAGTGAGCTAAGCTGTAGGTATCAGAACTGCTTTTACAGTCAATGGCTACGAGAAACTTCATAGAGTTGTTTAAACACAGTTGCCAAGAGTTATCTGAGGTGAGGATTTCAGCTGCTGGCCTAGAAAGTCTTGGGCACAATATATGACTCAATTTAAATACATGGGTATGCACAAAGTTGATCACATTTCCCCAGAAACCATATTTCTCATGAGCAAACCCTTTATGAGGCTTCCTAATAACCTGGTAGGTCCCCATTGCTTATGAGATCACATGATATAAAGATTAAATAGACATCATCCTTGGTTTTTATATGTTATACACATGTATATAAATGTTAGTATACATTCATACATACATATATGTATATACCTGTTAGACAGCTATGGACAACTGCCAGGCATATGGAAGAGCAAGAAAGGGCAACTTCAAGCAATTAATACCTCCCAGGAACATAAAAACAAACAAATAGTGGCTCTCACAGACAATAAATAGCAGCTCTCAGATTCAGAAAACTTTTAATTTAGTCTCTTCTATAAGAAGCAGTTCCCCTGACATTCACTTTGGAAATACAAAAGTACACCAATACTGTAATCAGAAAATTAAAGCCTGAAGCATGATAAGGAAATTTAATTGACACTTCTTATTGCTTTTTACTTTGTGTTAATAACACCTTCTATTTTCTATTAAATGTGCTAATTTATTAGGATTTTACTAATAGTTCGTTGAATAAATAGTTCATTGGATAAAAAGTGTCTAGTAAAGAATTACAGTTTGCTGAATCTAAGTCTCTAAAATGGTTAATAAGTAAGTTAGTTAACAATTATAGTTGACTGAAATATCATTACTTAGCTCCCAGTAAACAGTATTTGGGAAAGCTATGGAACAGTATTCTAGGTTATGTGAAATTATACCAGAAGAGCCTATATCTGAAAAGCTGAATATATATCTGAAAAGCTGAATATATCTGAAAAGTTTCTGAAAAGCTTGTTGAGAGTGGATTAACACAGGATTCCAAGACATGATTTTACTGCTATGACTATGTAGATAGTCTGGACTTTAATAGGGACTGAGCAGACTTAATCTTGTTTTTTTTTTTCTCTTTGAGATCAGATATTATATCTGTGTTTATATTTGATAACTCAGTTTTTTTTTTTTTTTTTTTTTTTTTTTTTTTTTTTTTTTTTTTTTTTTTTTTTTTTTTTTTTTTTTTTTTTTTTTTTTTTTTTTTTTTTCCCATTCACTGTGCTTTCACCTTTAAAAATACTGTGAGACACACTGAACTGAATTTATTCTCTGGAGACATACTTGCCCCCAGCTTATTGAAGTATATTGAATATATTTGTAAAGAAATCTCAAGATACCGTTAGCTTAGGCTGATTACTGAGTGTTATTAATGGCCATTTTAGGCCATTGATTATTTTTCAGTAGTATAGGACTTTCCTTTCTCCAACACACATACCTCCCTGCACATGCCTGAAGATAAATAAGAAGATGCTGAGCTAGTTGTTTCACCTTTATAGCTTACACTACACTTCTACACTTCTAGCCAAAGGAAATCTATAAAATTATCTGAAAACTAAAAATCAAATAGGCTAGTGGTATATTAGGCATAAGAAACTGCATTAAAGATATGTCATCCAAAAGTTTAAAGCTAGAAACAGCCAATGTTACAGAAAAAATGCAATTACAGGTGAATAAATATAGCATTAATTGTCCCAAACTAGAATGAATTCTCGTATAATTATTTGATAGCTTTGATAAAAGCAAAATAGCTAGGGAATATGGTTCCCCGAGGGAATGATAAAATTTAATGAATGGAATTATTTTTCAAAGGGAGCAAGTATTCGGGTCTGACATTTCATTAGAGACCTGAGACTAATTTCTGACAAAAAAAAAGAAATAGACAAATGGACAGACTAAAGTATATGGCAATAATAGCAGAAAACTGCAGGTAGACATACATTAGACCATTTTAAACTTCAAAGCAGATGCACATTTATTTATGGTCCTGTATACACATGATGAAAACCTTAAGGGCGGTTCAAGCCACTGTAGAAAGAAAGAGAGATTAAAATTGATTGCTACCTGCAGAATGAGTTAGAGGATAAAGTTATCATGTCTGTGTTTTATACACTATGGCTAATGCTGAGGAAGGGAAAGAGCACAGCAAGGAAGGGTGGCCTACTCTCTCTGAATGCATTTAACAGGAGTGATGAATGAGCAGTGTATCCAATGTTTCTGTTTGGATGGAAAATTCATCTTAGATCATTGTTATTTACTCAGCGGGCACCTGGAGAATAGGTCAAAGCAAAGTCATCTATGAACTGTCCTACAGGAAGCACAAGGTGTCATTTCTGCTTCTGTGTATAGCTTTGATCCTTGGCCCGTACATTCTTATGAAAGCTTTATTTTTTAAATGTCACAAAAAATGACAATCTCCCAACCCAATCTTCTTCCTTTCCATTCCATCTCCAGGTATTCATTCAAAGAAGATCTATTATTCAAGACAGCCACCCTCAAAATGTACTCTCATCTTTCCTCTTCTCCAGTTCCACAAGCAATTCCAATATCCTCCTTATTTATTTTGCTCAAGTTAGAAGCATAGTCCTAGCTGCAACTGCTGTTATGATGTGCTTGAGGCACAATAAAATCCCTTCATAAAGTATTTGTGCATCTATGTGAAGTGCAAGGTTTTAAAGGAAGCAGCACAGAAAGATACATTAATGGTGATGAGGAAGAAACAAGTGCCTGACACAACTTTATTTAATTTATAGGACCTTACAAAGTTTCTCACCATTAGGTCTATCAAAAAGCATTGCCTCATACTAAAAATGGAAGCTTCCATTAAACACAAATAGTTGCCACAAATAGGTAAACAAAACTAATTTCCCAAGTCTAAATGCAATATACAGTAGTTTACTGCTAAATTCAGTAGTAGAATCATTATTGTCAAGATGTCATCTCAATAGGCTTAGTCATTCCCAATCTTCCCTATGCATATAGGAAGCTTTGATTAAGGGTTTTCATTGGGGCTGTGGGTATTTTTTCTCACTGGACCTCTATCAGAAATGAAAATGAAGACCGTATACAGGCCTTTTGTAAGTTTTATTCATCTATAAGGTCTATTTTACCAATGAGGATTTACTAAATAGAGAATTATTTCTTTACCTCTTGTGAGAGAAGAGAGGAACTGATAGAGGTAACTTCTGCAGGAATAAATGGTGTTACAGAGGTTATGTTCTGCTTGGTTACATTGTTACCTGCAATTTCATTTCCTTTCATCTTTTTTTTTTTTTTTTTTTTTTCCTGTTGAGAGCTCACAGGAGGCAATTTATTTTCATGTTCTTGGTTATTTTTTCCATCATAATCTATTCTAAAACTTTATGACAAACTCCTACAGAGATCTAAAAAGCAATCTACGGAAATCTAAACAGTGATAGCTGCAGACTAGATATAGAGTTGATGAGCTATTACCACAGACGTGTCTTCAAATACTGATAAAACTGCTGCCATATTTAGATTAACCTTTTTTTCTCATTTTTTTTTTAATATGCAGCTGTCTCAATTCCCCCCACTCCCCTTCTTGTTCCTTTTTTATATATGTGGCTGAATAATTGTTATTGTTTGTTTTAAATTCCTTTCCAGGTTTCAGCTTAGCTAGGCTTTTGGCCATTATCTTTTTATTTTCAGCCCTTTGACCTCTGAGACATAGCTCTTCTTGCTGATCAATCCTTTTTTCTATTCCTTTTAGGTTCCTTATTTACTCTTAATATCCTGTGTAAGGTGCTTCCTCCTGGGAGGTTTGAAGCTCTTCCCTGACAAGATTTTTTTTCCCTTTTGCTTGAAATGCAAGCTTCAGATAAGGTTTGCACTTTTGACTTAAAATAATTCAATTCTTCTAATTACTTGAGATGTTCAGTTCAGTCAACTTTGGTAACTAATTTCTTAATTTTTCAAAGATTGCTCTTCTAAAATCCCAGGCTGTACATATGGATTGAATTTTGTTTGTCTTGCAGTTTAAAATGAACTAAATCAGCTTGTGATTGCTTGATGTAAGTTCATTTTTTAAAACCAGCTTATCTGCTGCTCCTCCCTGCTGCTTACATAAAGCAGCATCAGCACTCTCTAACTTCTTGGATTATTTTGTACTGAAATTTTTCAACTGATGCATTCAACCATAATTAAGACAAACTTGAGGCCTATGGGGTCACTTCTTTTCAAATTCATGTGAGAAAATTAAAATCTCCCATAATTGAGTATTTCTTTTTCTTTTTTTTTTTTGTTTTTTATATATTTTTAGATTTCAATGTTTATATCTGCAACTGTACCTTGGGAGCTAGAAAAACATCACCTAAGTACAATTTATGAATATATTGATCCTGAATGATATCAAGAGATTGTTTCTTAATTACAGAGAATTTTATTTTATTTTATTTTATTTTATTTTATTTTATTTTATTTTATTTTATTTTATTTTATTTTATTT
>VZSG01000847.1:25342-39855 GCA_013398315.1 Nothoprocta pentlandii
CTTTTTCATCTGTTTTCCGTGATTAGATGTGTCAGGACTTCATCAGACTTAGATTAGTCAGGACCTCACTTACTACCTCCTAGACTAAAACTCCATTTTTGATCATTCTAGCATGAATCCTGAAATGTTGTTTGTTGAGCTATGTAAACAAAGCCTGTTCTTTGAAAAAAGTAAACTCTTGATGTCTGGATGTTAAACATCTTGAAACACTCCTGCACGAGCATGCTTGTCCTTGAGGTAGGTGTTAACTGTCAAAAACTGAACCACAGTTTCTCCCTCTTTTGTTGAGGGGAGGAACAATGTAATTTTCTGAAATTCCATTTCTTTACAAGTCTTCCCTTGCACAGGAGTAATCAGTCTGCTCACATCAGTGAGAATTTGGCTGTTATTTATTCTTCCAGTATGAAGAGTAATCTGTATCTTCTTTCTTATTACATGAAGTAACAATTTGGTTCTTACTTTTTTAAAAGCAAATCCAAATTGTGTGATTCTTCTTTGCAAGTTAGATAATCAAGAGGGGGTCACAAAGGAAAGAATGAATGCTACTGTTAACTTTTCTGTGCTTTAATATTTCAGAGAAGCCATTCCAGAGACACCACTTGGATCCTAGGTTTAAAATGACCTATGAGCCCAGGTCTGTCATTTTTGGATATCAGGTTACAAATATAGTTCATAATAGCATAATGCCTTCTAAAATTACTAAACCAAAAATAATCTAGGATTTCAAACTAGTGCAGCCTGTTTAAAGATGTCTATATTATCCTGAAGAAATTAACAAAATGATTGAATGTTATGTTGTATATTCAAGAGTGTCTCCAGCAGGTCAAGGGAGGTGATTATCTGACTCTATGCAGCCCTGGTGAGGCCACACCTGGAGCACTGTGTCTAGTACTGGAACTACTGCAGAGAGTCTAGCACAGGGCTACGAGGATCGAGGATGATCAGGGGCCTGGAACATCTGCCCTATGAGCAAAGGCTGAGAGACCTGGGCCTGTTCAGCCTGAAGAAGAGAAGGCTGAGGGGGAACCTGATCAGCGTGTATAAATAACCTCAAGGGAGGCAGTGAGGAGGAGGGGGCTGAGCTCTTTTCAGTGGTGGCCACTGATAGAACTAGAGGAAATGGCCACATACTGAAGTACCAAAAGTTCTTCAGGAACTTAAGGAAAAATTTCTTGACAGTGAGGGTGACAGAGCACTGGAACAGGCTGCCCAGAATGGTTGTGGAGTCTCCTTCTTTGGAGATCTTTAAAACCCTCTTGGATGCAGTCCTGTGCCACATGCTCTAGGTGACCCTGCGTGTGCAGGGGTATTGGACTAGATGACCTCTAGAGGTCCCTTCCAACCTTAAGGGTTCTATTATTCTATAATTTTTTTAAGAAGTCACGTTTATGGTTCTGCCTGGGAACTGAGGGAACTCTATATATCTAATGGAAGATAAAATTTGACATTAAGCATTGTCATTAGTTGGCCGCTTTATGTAAAATTGAGAAATGAACAAATCCCTCACAGTTTTCCTGAAATCAATAACTTAGAGTTGACTTGGATTTTTAAATGACCTTATTCACTTGATGTAAACACTTCTCTAGTGCTGTTGAGGGAATAAAACCCTGAGAAATTAAAGGCTGCATTTTCCAAGAATTTCAGGTGCTGTAATGCTACGGATTTTCAGAAGACTGTGCTTAATCTACATCCAATCTGTTGATATTTAGAAGCAAAACACATATTTGGGGATTTTTTTCTGTCTAAATGACTCAGTAGAATTTATAAGTTTGTTCTTTTTTACAAGCATTATGTTTTCCTCTGTAGATTTCAAATGAAACAACTTGTTCAAGGTCATATGAGAAGTTTGTGGCAAAGCTGAAAAAAGTCTTTAATCCCCTGGGTCCAATGCATTAACCACAAAATTGCCTTCTCTCACCAGCAGTCAGATTCAGATACTGTGTCTTGCATAGTGCCTTAATTGCCACAATTGCTTACATAAACATTAGAGTGTGGAGAACATTCTGATTATTGCATGCAACATCTGCAGTTAATTTTGATATTCATTTACAGGTCATCACATTTTGCAAGGTTTGCTGATACAAAACATCTTCCCTATACTCTGCCCAAACAAATAGACCAGTCAAAATCCAGCCTTCACTGTTTATGCTTGAATGATGCTAGGAGCGCTACAAAGTCATTAATGTCTATCTGACATTACTTGATAAATATTCATAAACATGAATAAACATCTTTACTCTTCTGCTTATGTCTTGGAGTACTGCCTTTGTTGAACTCTAGTTTTGCTGTCTTGAGTGAGGTAAATCAATATAAATATTTTCATTTCATATCAATATGGCTGAGGAAATTTGGAGGTGAAAATTAAGTAAGGAAGTACATAGAAATCTACTATGGAATGGGATATTTTAAATTTTAAAACTGTTAACTACATACAGTATTTACATGATTCAGTTTGGAAGAACTGGTGCCTTTTAGTGGGGCTCTGTCCGCTTTTCATCCACTTTTCCTTTTCTTTAAATCCCTCATACTACCAATACATTCAGAAATCTTTTTACCAGCCTTGATGTCCAATTAATTCATTTTATAGCAGCCTAGTGGTATAACCTTGATCATTGTTCTAATTATTTATACTGACAAAAAAACAAATATTTGCTCACAGATCCATTCTTTGTCTATAAGATTAAGTGACAAGCAAAGCAGAGCTTTTTTTACTAGAAAAGTAATAGAACTGATCTAAAACAGAAGTGGTAGCCAATAGTTCTGAACAGGATGGTTTACAAAACGTGATCAATCTATGTAAAGGCATATGAGTGGAATCATAAACCATTTCAGAACTTCAAACTTTCACACTATGTGACTGTAGCATCTGAGGGTGATTTGTCCTAAAAGGGATTATAGAAAATCACCCTAACCTATATGATATGGAAAGTCTCTACTGCTCTAGGATCTTATACCAAAGGAATTCACAGTTTGGTTATTCCAGTGATTAAACTTAGTGATTCTTAAATTCAGTTTGGCCTCATATTGTAATCCAGATCTTGAGGACTTGAAGCCTATTCAAAAATTGCTAATTCTTTCTATTTCTTTCCAAATCACATCCCTTTAAACTAGTAGTAGCACCTAGTAGTTCTCATTTAGAAATGAAAGAATGCCCAAGACACTCTTCATTTCCAAGAAAGGATTTTCAGTTTCTTTTTGACCCCAAAGGCAGCCACATAGGGCATATGGAGTGTTTAGACATCTCCTCACTCTCTTAGAAATGTCCTTAGGTCCTCCCATTGGTTAGTGATTTTTTGAAGCCCCTATCTTAAGTGCATTTATTTTACTGAAGGTTGTGAATTATAAAAGGTTGAAAATTATCTAATAATTGCTAAACTACATTACAATATAATGTGCTCTAGATGCACAGTCTGGTAATTCCTCCCATTCTTCATTTCACTTTTAGAGTTATGACAGGACATTTCTTTACTGATTAGTAAGAGGCATTATTAGAAGAACACATATTTTGGTACAAATTACATATATGCTTTTGACTGAATCAAACAGAACTGCTTATTTACTCATTCAGTGAGAGATTCTGCACTAACTCCAAACATATTGGCAGTTTCTAGGACATTTCTTGTTTTATGGCACTGGATGCAGTTGTCAACTTCTCACTGATCACTTAGCGTGACTGGCATTCTGCCACTGCTACTAAACCTAGACAAAGATTTCCAACTCTAGGGTGCTCTGAGGATAAAATGAGGCTTTTAAAGCTGTAAGTAATTATTTGAAATATTTATAAAAGAAAGTAAAGTAAGTACGCTGAACTTTTTTTTAACTGAAGTATTTACATTTTCTGACTGACAAAGTTCTTCGACACATTTTTGTGTGAGTGGACCAGCTGTTCTGTATGTAATGTGATACTAAGACTTTTCTGTGACGGTTAAACATTACTGGAATGCTTTCTGAAAGGGAACCGTATCTCATGTTATAATGTCTGTCTGTCAGAAAGAGTGATTTTTTTGTTTGTTTTTAATGGATGGTTTAATTCTCACACTATCTAATTTCAGGCACCTCATTTACATGCTGAAGTTAGAAAGCTCTTGAAAATTCATCTCACTTCTGTGCTCTTAAGTCATACACCTGATAGGGATCAGCCATTAACTACAGATGGCTGTGAGAGGAACTAGGTAGGCAGTGAAAGTAGTCCTTTTTCCAGCTTTATATAAATCTTAGCATTCCATATATACATAAAACATAATTACATAGGATTATTAGACACAATAAGTAATCAAAGCATCTTAAGTCCTTTACCTCATAATAAGCAAAATTTTAATTACATAAGATAACATGAAAAAAAAAAAATAGTGAGCCTGAGAAGAGTACTATGTGGGCTGCAATGATTCTAGAAACACAGTGCACAGATCTGGTGACACTTGGAATAGGTAGAAGAAACTTGAAAGACTCAGTGTGTCTTTACAGCTAAAATAATCACCTGCCCTCTTAGGCTGTATCTGTTCTTTTAAATGGAGGATGCCCTGGGACCAGCCCTGTTCCAGAGGCCCGAAGAGCACCAGCTGACTCACGGCACAGACCTGAATCACTATGTGGCAGATTTACTGGGGAGAGCAGATTGCAGCCGTGCAAAAGAGAGCCAGGGAGACAGCTAACAATTAAGCACCATGGATGATTGTGCCAGAATCCTTGAGCATGAGCTTGCCTCTTTCTCTTATTTAGCAGTATTGATATGCTCCAAAAGACTTATAGTGAGAATCTTGTCTGCCATTTAATATTAAAGACCCATTAAAGGCTTCCCACATGGCAGTTTGTGACAGGGCCCCTTGATTTAAAAAGGAAAGGAGAGGAGAGGAGAGAAGAGGAGAGGAGAGGAGAGGAGAGACAGAAATAAGATCTCCCTTGAGCTTTCTTTTCTCAAGTCTACATCTATTTAGCCTTAAAAAGAGAAGACTCCTTACTGCTGTCTACAACTACCCAGTGAGAGGATACTGAGAAGACAGAGCCAGACTTTTGTCAGAGTTGCATGATGGTAGGACAAGAAGCAACAGACACAAGTTGGAACATGGGAAATTCTTCAGACATAAAAGTTGGGTTTTTGGTTGCCCCCCCCCTCCTTTTTTTTAAACGATGATTGTAGAGCAATAATAGCCCAGAGAGATTGTGAGATCTCCATTCTTGGAGGTGTTCAAGACTTGACTGACAAAAAATATGAACAGTTTGATATGATTAACACCATATTAACACCATTTGGAGCAATGTGCTGAAGAAGGTGGCCTCTGGCATTTCCCTTCCAACCTGATTCCTTCTCTGATTCTAAAACAGACATTTCAGATTAATTGTAAACTTTGCGGATGGGACATTTATTAGTTTTCAATCATTAAATTAAGCCAATAATCTGTATTTGACTGTCCAGTATTAAAAACTGTAAATACTGATACAATAAATTAGTTTTTATATATTTTCATACATTGCTCAAAAGAAAAACTAACAAACAAACAAATAAGCCTTTTTGACAAACTCCTTCTAGGAGTCTGTTTTACTTCCAGAATTTAGCTGTTATAATAAACAACAACAAAGAATAAAGTATGTAGGAAGAGTGGTTCTGTAATTTGTCATAGCAGTCAAGTACTACTGGGTGTTTGGTAATATATCTCAATTGCACTGTGATGCCAAATGCTGCATTCTTCTCGCCTCCAGAATAATATGTCTAGGTGAGCTATAAATATAATAGCTCCTCTATTTTCCCATATAATTTTTTGAAACCTGAATGGATTTGCAGTGTTGAACTGAAAGCATTGTTTAGGAAAATGGTGGGAGAAGATAAAGATATGATATAAACAATTGAATCTAATTTAAAAAAAATGTGCACTTATTCTAAGTATTCAGATTCAGATATTCTAAATTCAGATATTAAAAAATGGCATCTCAAGTATTCATTGTCTTCTTCTATCTGCATAAGTACTGGATTCATCCAGAATGCACATATGGCTGATCATGTTGTACAAGATGTTGTATCCACAATGGTGGATAATAGTAGAATAAAATTAGTGCACTTTATTTAGGTTAAAAATAAATTAGTGAGATCTTTCTTTCTACCAGCTTCTCTGAGGATAGGGGCTGACTTTTTGGCCAAAGATCTTAGCTTCCTCTGTGCTAGAGGGAGAAAGAAAAGAAAGGTCTCTCACATCTCATTGAGCTCCCATCCTAAGACTTGCTTTCCACATAGGAAAATTGTTGGTCAATGATCCCTTCTCCCTTTTTTTGCTCCTGACCCCTTTCCTCCAGCAATGTTTAAACCAAGACTCCTCCTCTCCCAAAGGAAAAGAAGGGCTTTGACGACCAAATGTTGACTGGGGAACTATTATCAGAGATGGAAGAAGACTACTACGTAAGTACTATTTTTTTTTTTTTCATTATTTACTGCATGCAGTCAGTCAGAAAGGATAAGAAAATATTTTAGGTGCTATGGTTCTCTGAACCCATTTATTCTATTTAATAACTCATGATTCATCAGGTATAAATAACAGCATGATCTGGTCTATGCTACTTATTAAATACAAAATCCTAATTGTCTGATTCCTTTCTTATAATCATCAGTAATATATGCTGTATGGAATAAAAGCTGTGTGATAACATTGTTATATCTCTCAAAATTTAACGTTTCTCTTATAGCTCCACATTTTCACCATCAATTTAACCATTAAAAAAATCCAGATAAAAGGTGCCTTCCACTGTTTAAACTAACATACTCACTAGAGAGAACAGCTGCAGTCAGTAGACAGAATTTCCATCTATTTGGAACAAGTTTGCTTCAAATCACAGAATCATAGAATCCTTAAGATTGTAAGGGATCTCTAGAGATCATCTAGTCCAATCCCTCTGCACACACAGGGTCACAACCTCTCTGGGCAGCCTGTTCCAGGGCTCTGTCATCCTCACTGTTAAGAAATTTTTCCTTAAGTTCCTGTAGAACTATTGGTGCTTCAGTTTGTGGCCATTTCCTCTAGTTCTCTCAGTGGCCACCACTAAAAAGAGCTCAGCCCCCTCCTCCTCACTGCCTCCCTTGAGGTATTTATACATACTGATCTGGTCCCCTCTCAGCCTTCTCTTCTTTGGACTGAAGAGGCCCAGTTCTCTCAGATGTGGTATCCTTTATGGTATTCATTTTTCACATATCCTTTGTGGTATTCATTTACAGTGAAAGGCTGAAAGAGAAAGGCTTAAAGTTGGCTTTTAAACTGGAACTTCATTATTTATTAAAAAAAAACACTGTACATATCAATCATAGAAAAATGTTCTTGATAATGAAAAATACTTCTAATTTAATAACTAATTCACATCCTCTGATTAACACCTGCAATATCTGAACTCACGTCACTGACAAAGAATTAGACTGCTAATGACTAAAATAGAACTCCTCACCTACTAACACTTTAAGTATATTGAAGTCATAACGAGGCCTGTGTTGGTAAAACTCTACTGACTTCAGCTCATATTTACTGATCTATGCCAGATATGTTCCTTAGGAAAACAACAACAACAACAACAACAAAAACTGATCTTAGTCTGAAGACTGCTGAAATGCAAGGTTTTTCAGGTTTTCCCTAGTTTAGCAAGATTTCTCTACACTCTAGTTCTGGTGTATGGAAACTAGTGTATTCTGTTACAGTTATTTACAATGCAGCACAAAGATCTGGATAGTCTCTGCTGGTTGCTTTTTGAGCAGCTTTTACTTTACAGTCAGTATGAAAGGAGATCCAGAAACGCTCCCATATTTGAAACGTTATGATTCACATGTCCCTTTTGCCTTTTTTTTTTTTTTTTCAAAACAGGTCAGAGAAGAGGGGCCATGCTGCCTGCCAGACACCAGACTGACTGAAACAAGTAGAATCAATAATGTTAGATTGGTCTCTAACATCTAATGTTATAGTGGCCTCTAATGTTAATGATAATTTGGCCTCTTAAAACCAAATTTGCTTCTAGTTTCCTGTTACTTTAATGGTAACTGTGTGTCTGTGAAAACTGGAATAGCAAATATAAATATTTTTAGGGTTCTCATATCAGTTCTTTGAAATAGGTGAATAAGGATCTGAATTCATTATGTTCAAAGCATTCCCAACTTTTCTAGATCTCACATATAGTATGTTACAGTAGTAGGACTAATTGCACTATATATATATATTTTTTTTTATGCAACCATTTCTTTCTGAAAGTTTGGATCATTAATGCTCATATTGAGGAGAGTACTACCAAGAGGTTAAAAGTGCTATAGCATCATTTTAAGGAAGAAGGCAGACTGTACTCAAAGACAAAGAAAAAATAATGTATAAATTCTAAAGTTGTAATTGAAACAGAAATTATTCTAAAAAGCATAGAACAGACACAATGCTTTTCCTCACTGCTGAAAAATGTATCACTCCTTATGTATGAGGGATAATACTTTTCCTAGGATCTAATTATCCAAACAAAAGAACCCTGAAGAACCCTCCATTCCTCAACCCCCATCCTTATTTGATTTAATCTGGTTAAGCATGAGGTTATTTACCTCTCTCATGCACTGTGTGCTGAGGCTGTGCCAGCTGGTTTCTTGTTTAGAGTGTCAGTTTTACTTAGTTGTTAGTATTCATCTCTTTGAACAAGAGGACTTCGCTTCATATCCTATTAGCTGATAGCCATGACAGTATTGCAGACTAGTAGTAATGAGGGCTGAGTGTATAGACCTCATGAAGGTAATTATCTTTAGAGTTAAATGTGGTGTAGCACCACATTTTCATTTGCAAATTTCTGATGATTCTTTTCAGATACATGTTAAAAATCTCGTACCACTCTGGGATTTGGCCAACCTTCCTTAGCTAAATTAATACCATCACAGACTAATTAACACCAATATAAATATTCGCAGCTGTTTGCATGATAGTTCCAAATACAAAATGCTGTCTTAGCATAAGCTGTTACATTACAGACATACAATTTATATCTCTCCTAAGTGGGATGCAAATATAAATGTATATAAATGTAAACCAAAATGAAAAAAATGATACTTATTTTCACTTGCGTTACCATGATTAGCATAATAGTGTTATCAACTGTATTACTGAGAAGCTTTTGCAAATACAGAAAGCAAGCAATGTACCTATTCATTATCATATATACAGGAAGGATTGCTTTTGTTATTATTTAAAAATCGGCTTGTAGGTACATTTGAGGGGAAGGGGAGGGAAAGTCTCTCTTTTTTTTCTGGTAAAAATGCCTAGAATGTTTGAAGAATTCCCATATGGAATAGAAGTCTTCTAAATATTTCTGTATTTCACTGATGTTTGCTTCTTTGAAAAATGTAATTGATCTCTTTAAAGGGAAAATTACTGAAAAAAATATTCTGGGGGCCGTTTCAAATTAAAAACAAAAAAGCAAATGACAGTCTTAGAATTATCTTTCCTATTATCTCAAGCCTAAAAAGTTTGAAATAGAATGTTTCTGGTTACATTGATACCAATAGTTTTTGATTTTGCCATTTTAAGCTATTGATCACCACAGTACTGTCCAAAACTATGAAAAATAAACCTAAACTGAGGTATTGCTTTCCTGCTTATGTTGTGTTTAAGAGAAAATATTTCTCTTAAATAATGGAGAGGTCTTATTATTCTGGGAATCATTTTAGACCTGACCTTGAACTCGTTGGGTTGTTCCTTAATTTTCCTGAGTTAGTTTTAACAGCCATTAAAAATAAATACTCAGTCATGTAAATATATCTAGTTGCATACTAACTGTGTAAAAATGGGTAAACAATAATTTCATTAAATATGCTTTGTCAAGCATTGTAACTATAAAAGAAAGTATGATTACTTTCTATTATGCATATTTTTGCTGTGAATAGAAGACAATATTGAAGCCATTCACTTCAAGTCTTGAGAAATCAAATGAAGCAAAGTAATACTTTGGGATATCTTGAATATAAGACTTTGAGGAACAAGGAAGGAAAAGCAAATAAACCTTGTAATTTAAAAGTAATAATGAAAAAGGTAATTTCAATCTACAATGACATTTGCTAGAAAGTGTAACAGCTGCAAAGCAAACTGGAAGTATTAAAACTAAAAGAGTAGTATTGAGATGAGAAACTCAAAATCACATAAGTGAAAATTGTCTGACATGATTTTATTCCTTTGAGTATGATAATACAAACATTATAATGACTCTATTAAATTATTTATACTGGAGACATTTCATTCCTGTCCAGAATAGGTAATATTATTTTAAATGGACAACAGTTCAGTATTTTTTGTCTTACTATTTATTATATTAGTTGTATATTTGCTGCATACTATTCAAACTTTCATTTAAAGATACATATGCCATACTTAAGTATTAACTTCATTGGCTTCTTCATAATGTTTCCTCTAGAATCTGAATGTCTTTATAATTTTAATTAATCCATCTTCTTAAATTCTGTAATGAGAGAGAGAATGTCTTAGATGAGAAATATATATGCACTGATATTTGAGTGTCCAACTTAATTAAAGTAAGTCTTGATTTTTAAGGGAAATCAGCTTCCTGTAAGACTTTATGCTCACAGTATGGATCCATTGGCTTTAACTACATCTATGAGCACTTAATATTTGTGTAAATTAAATCCCAGGTTGTCACTACGTCATAAAATAAAATCTGTAAAGTTTGCCTTAAGGGAATAAAAACATAATGGTTAGGACAACTAAGAGTTGAGGTCTTTGTCACACTAATCAATTGTCTTAATTACAAGATTTTTTTCCTTTTTTTTTTTTTTNAAAAAAAAAAAAAAAAAAAAAAAAAAAAAAAAAGAGCTTTGGTATTCTTTCACTACTTCATGACAGTGAAGTAACACAAGTGTATTCAGTACAAGGAATAAGACAAGTGTCCTGTAGGGAAGAATGCATGATTACAAGCATTATATTAATGTGAATCTCAAATTGTGTTAAGAACCATCGTAATTCTGTTTTTCATTATGTTCTAATATCTGATTATTAGATTTTTTGCTTAAAAATTTTGAACAGGTATTCTTGGTCAGATGCTCCCTCTTCCCTTTAATACAGGTGTCAATCAAAATCTATGCTACAAGTTCAATTGTGTACTTTGCTACCAAGAACAAAATCTCTCATATTCACAACCTGAGCTAACTGAATAACTAAGAAAAAAAAAAGTTATACTTGCTGAACTAGCATGAGAAAGTGAAGACACTAGAAGGAGATTTCACAGGTATTGACTGTTATTTGCATTCTCAAGCTCTAGAGGCAATTATGATTTAGCAAGACAGATTCCTTTATTCTCCCTTTTCTTCAGCTGCAACTCTTTGGACTGCCTGTTTCTTAATACTATAACTTTGTTATCCAATTTTTAACATCAGTCGCATCCTTTTAACTCGTCCAGTCAAACCATCTCTTTATACTTATTAATTCCAGACACTTTTAACCATGAATTTTGCTGCTTCTCAGTGATTCCCATTATATTCCAGTCTTGCCCCACAACTCCCTATCATATTCTCTTTACTCAGTTAGTTCTTATTCTCAGTATATGATGCTTTATGTAATTTGTGAACCATATTCTTATTCTTCCTCTTATTCTACTCCTTCTTCTCCTTCACATTTATTTAGCAGCTTATCTTCACCCCTTTCCTCTTTTTCCATTACTAGAGCTTTCCTTCCCAGGATCTCGTATCTATTTATGTTCCTGTTCCAGGCAATATGTCCCCACAGTCCTTTCTCTCTCTCTCTCTGTCTGTCTGTCTGTCTGTCTCTCTCTCTCGTTTTGTTTTGTTTTCCTCTTTATCTTCGGTTTTGCAAGTGTTTCTCTAATCTACCTACCTAGTGCCAGAAAGGTTTTTCCACTATGTTGCTCTTCCTCTAAGGAAAAATGAGAGTGTAAGTGGACTTTAAGCCTGGCTCATGAATGTCAGTCTTAACATACTTATGTTCTTTTCTAAGGAATACAAGAGACAATTTTGTTGTTCCATTTTCATAAAGGGTGGATCTTTTGAAGCAATTACTCACTGTATGGGAATGCTATTCATTTCACTCATTATTAATACTTTTGCAGAGTTTTGCAGAGTACAAAACGATAAGCCCCATGAAAAGTTTGGAAGATCTCTAGCAGTTTTAATTAATGCTTTAATTATTAATGAGCTAAGGCTATTTCATGACCACCAAAGACAAATGCACAGATCAAAGCAACCTGTAAAAAGCAGCAGAAAGGTTTGTAGTAACTCATTTGTATTGTAGTAGTAATATACGGGGTATATAAGAAAGGAAACACAGATTTGATCATGATGAGGGCCCACATTATTCAAGTCTTCTTTATGATATTGTATGCATTTACTCATTTAGTATGGATAATCATGTTATTACAACACTACTCAAAGGACAGCCAAGATCTGTACTATGGATCATGCTAACAGGAAAAAAAATAGATTTTTAATTTAGTTCTTGCCCTATAGATTGTCTTTTCTATCCCACAGCTTGTCAAGAATGTCTTGTTATAAAAGATGCATCTACTGCTTCCACCAGCTAGAAAGACCTTTCATGAAATAAGTTAACAATCACTTTGTCTCTATTCATTACTATTTCTTCATTGCTGTAACTGCTTATTGTCTTGCCCACAGAGAAATCTATATTAACTCTCTAATATTCAGAGATTTTTTTTTTTTCCTGTGGACTGCACATGAAGCAGCATTTGGCTAGTTATCAGAGTCAGCTTTTTTAAATTTAGCCACCTGAAAGCTAGAAGACAATTTAGCCAGGTGTCTATTTTATGGCTTATCTTTTTATTGTTGAAGAAAGGGAAGTTCCTATACATTAATTTTCATCCCAACAATATCAGAAGATCTATCTTTGGAAACAGTCATACAGTCTACTGATATGGAGAGAAATAACTGTCTGAAAATGTAGAATATCTGGCATAGTTTGGATGAAAATAACTAGGTGGGGTGAAATTCTTAGTTGGAATGAAAATTCTCCATTGGTATGAAGAATGGTTAGGTCACTAATATAATGATACAAACAAACACTTATGAAATGTTGATGAAATTCCATTCTTTACTATTTCTCTTTTATCTATAATCATTCTCTTAATAAAGTAAATCAATGGTGGTGAAAAGAAAATCTAAAATATATACTTCTGTCAGGGACACGAGCATCACAACAATTGTGATATTTATCTACTGTATTTTTTTTTTTTAAGGAGGAGAGTAAGATGTTTGTTAGAGTAAGAATTTTCAGCTATTGCTAATCTATTCTGACTGTATGCAGGCTAGTATGAACTCAGAGCTTTTTTCACAAAGGTTACTGCAGTTTCACTGGTGGCTTCAGGGGAACTAGATTTTAGTGGTAAAAACTTTGTATCCTACTTCAATTATGTTCCCTGTAACCTAAGTTTACCACAAATAATTGTTTGCCATTCCAATCTTCGCTAAGCACACTAACAAATGCTTTTGTTTTCTATTTGTATTTGAGAAGAGTTGGGCTCTTATGGGCTGGCAACCCATAACTAAGATGCAGTTTTATATGGTTTTCAGCAAGATATTTAGTATCAGTTGTGATGTTGACATGTCTGGAATCCCTTAGAATTAAGAAAAGCTGTGAATTATGCCACTTTCAGTAGGTAAACTGTAATAGCTGGTATTTCTTAAGTAAACAAACTTCCATCAACTACGAGGCTTTCAGACCTCATTAAGAATCATAAGAATGAAAAAGAAAAAAGGAAATAAGCAACAAAACAACAATTTTGTTATAATCTTTGGAAATAATTGCAATAATTTTGTATATTGGCATGTGTTTACAGAGCTTACCTTATTTCTAAAACCTTTTTGTATGATAATGTCTTATGAAATCCATTATAGAAGAAATTAAATCACAGAATTTTCTTCTATAAGCATGGATGTGCTAATAAGACAAAGTTCTGAGGTTTGAGAAAAGGATGTCTACCCAATTAGACAAGATTCCCCACCCTTTAGGATAAGGGAAAGATAACTGTGTTACTCAGCAAGATAATGAAAAGACATGGTGTTAAGTAGAATATAAATATGAAAATCAGATAAAGTAGAAATGGATACAATGGATATACAATGGAACAATGGATATTATAACCACATAACTGGCTCAGTATTAGCCCTAACAAAGTCTTAGTCATGTACTTTTAAAAAAGGGAATAATTATTCCCCTTAAAAATCCATAAGAGGAGGATAGATATTCATAAGTGAATGAAATATTATGTGAGAACATATTTTTCTTAGTGAAATATCTATAAACATTTTTCTAAGGATATGGAACTAGAATTCCAAAGGTCATTAAATTTGATGATACCAAACTGGGAGGAGTAGCTGATAGCCCTGAGGGCTGTGCTGCCATCCAGAGGGACCTGGACAGACTGGAAAACTGGGCAGTGAGAAACCTCATGAGGTTCAACAGGGGCAAGTGCAGGGTCCTGCACTTGGGGAGGAATAATCCTGGACACCAGTACAGATTAGGGGTGGACCTGCTGGAGAGCAGCCC
>VZSG01000847.1:52606-68187 GCA_013398315.1 Nothoprocta pentlandii
TTTGTCACCATCACAGTGAAGAAATGCTTCCTTAAGTTCCTGTGGAACTTCCGATGCTTCAGTTTGAAGCCATTTCCTCTAGTCCTGTCACTGTCCACCACTGAAAAGAGGCCAGCCCCATCCTCCTCCCTCCCTCCCTTGAGGTATTTATACACGCTGATCAGGTCCCCCCTCAGCCTTCTCTTCTCCAGGCTGAACAGGCCCAGCTCCCTCAGCCTTTGAATATAGTAGGTGGTGTAGCCTTTGTATAGTAGGTGGTGAATAAACAAAAACACACGCCAGAAAGATATTAGAAAATACAGATTGTTTTCTCTTCAGTGGAGCACTAACATGTTAGAAAAACTGTTTGCAAAAGAATAATCCTGCAATCTTTATTTCTTCTCATGGGGGTAATATACCTGAATTAAAATGTATAGAAATTCATAGGCCTAAATGGTCTGTGAGGAGCAACTGTGTTAACAAATCTTCTTCAACCTCAGCAAACAGCCTTACAATACCTGAGACAAGATTATTGAGAGGATGAAGCCAGATTCTTTACTGAAGTGCACAGAAAGAGGCAAAAAAAGAAGGACATAAATTGACACAGGAAAGATTCTGAACAGTTCTACCAAAAAACAAACAAAACAAAACAAAAAATCTATGATAATAATTAAACTTTGGAGCAAAAAGGCTGTGAAATTTCAGTCTCCAGAGGTTTTCAAGACCTAATCAGACAAAAGTCCTGGGCAACCTAGTTCGAATTCTGTGTTGATCCTGCTTTGGGCAGGAGTTTGGACTAGCTCATTACCAAGATCCCTTCTGTTCTGGTCAAATCCCTTTGATTATTTGTATGGATCAAGAATGAAGTAATATTGCTTCTTCTTCTGGGCATTTAAATGAGTTCGGACATTCCTGAATGTATAATCTTCTCCAGAAGAAGCACAAAAACAGACTACAAAAGACTTCTTCTCTCACTTTGTTTAGTCCTCTTCAACAGGCAACACCAAAATACTATCATAAACTGAAGAATTCATTTGGAAGTCATTTTGCTTTCTTGACAACACCTGTTTCTCTTGAAAGGCTGTCTCAGATGTGCATTCAACTGATGTTTTGAAATCATCAGGACTGAAGAGCACAAGAGCTTGCAAATGAAGAGGACTTAGGGATTTCTTTTAAACAAACATACAAAAAGCTAACTGATACTTGTTCCAAGAAAAAGAGAAAAATCTCTGAGCTTAGACGGATGATTCATTTCCTTAAATGGAATCTGGAGCACAAAGACATAGGAATCTTCTAATGATATTTGGTGACTAAAACATTAGAGGAATAATAATCAGTTTAGAGGAAAAACTGGAATTTGAGATGGCAAAGAATGAAGGACGAAGTGTCATGTAATGAAAACGCTGGCACATACTTGGGCTTATTCTAAACTGTTGTATTTTTTTTTCCAGAGTTTCAGGATAAAAAACAAAGTTCAAAGTTCTTCATAAACCCTCATTTGTACTCATGGTATGAACAGTGGCAGAGTCTCAGAATAGATGAGGCTGGAAGGGATTTCTGGAGGTCTCGTCATACTCCTACTCAGAGTATGATGCAGGTTGCCTAGAAAAGCAGGTTGCCTAGAACCATGCCCAGTAGAATTCTGAATACCTCCAAGGGTAGAGAGAGGAAAGAAAGGAAAGAAAGGAAAGGAAGGAAGAAAAGATTTATTTTTAAATGGAATATCCTACATTTCAGTTTGTGCTCATTGCCTCTCATTCTGCCACTGGGCACCACTGAGAAGAGTCTGTTTCTGTTCTTTATTCACCTCCCACAGACTGTTACACACACTGAGAGCATTCTCTTCAGCCTTCTCCTCTCCGAGCTGGACAAGGCATCTCAGACTCTTTATGTCAGATATACTACACTTGGTCATTTTAGTTCCTTTAAGACTTAGTAGCATATACATTTCCCAATGAGCTAAATATTCTTGCATTGCTTACAGCAACAAAATGTATCACACTTAAACAAATTTGACATTCCTTTGCAATTAGTTATTTGCATGATAAACTAAACACAATTAAGACACAATTACTTTAATTGAAGAAATGTTGCTCTTTCAGGAACCATTCCTCCTTCTCTTCCTTCTGTCCTTTGAAAGTTGCTCTGCATCTGCAAAATCTACATGGAACTTACCCAAATTTCCACTGCTGAGTCTAGTAATATTAAAGTACTGAAGAACTCTGACTGATGACAGGTAAAGGGTTTAAATGTACTTTTTTATATATTAACTTTCAATGGATAATCTGCCATTATAAATGTGATCAGGAAGCAGTGAAAAATGTTGGAGCTTTTAAATTTATTATGTTCATATAAAAGGGAACAGGAATTTCACTCTCACAGCTCCTTGCAGGCATTGTCTTTTCATACACGGTTATTTAGTTTTTGACACATATATCCTTGAATATATGCAGAGAGGGATAAATGCATGTATCTATGTTATGTCACCCGTATGTGAGTAGGAGCAGTTGACTCCATTGTTTTCCAATATAAGAAATACGAGACAAAATGGAGGCTAGCTTCAGCAAAGTGAGGACACAGAGAGGACAGACCCCAGCTTTTTTGGAGAGTTCATAGCTATGGGATGAAAGACAATGAACACATGTTGCAAAAAGGGAAATTTCAATTAGATGCTAAGAAAAAAAAAGTGCTAGAAGGATGGTTGAGTACTGGAACAATTTGCCCACAGAGGCTGTAGGCTTTTCAGATATGCAAAGTGTGTATGGAGATACTCAGTAACTATCCTTAGGCCTGAACAATCCAATCTAACTTTGAATTTGTATTTAACTCCAAGACCCTTCTTTTAGTGCAGAGATGGGTGCCTGACCAGAAGATGTCCAAGAATTGCTTCCAACCATAATTTTTCTACAGTTAAATTATGGCTGATGATTTCACAGATGAACTAATGCAAGTTCATATACCTCCCGGACTCTTTCGTGTAACTAATGACATATCTGCTTAAGATATAACATAAATATAAACATAGAAAGGATTTTTATTGGTGCTGTCATTTAAATCCATTTTTATTTTGGATACTAGAATGACAACTACTGAACCTGCCTTTGCAAATTCACAACACTAACTGTCTTTCTAAAATAAACTCTATGTATTTCACTATTTTTCTTTTACTGGTGTTCTGGGTTAGGGCTTACTCTCCATTCTTATAGACCATATAATCAGTCTTCACCCCAAGAAGGTAAATCTAGGATTAGGATAGATGCAATATATTGTAATGATACATAAATTTTTGTATCGTGGTAAACAATCAGTTTCTAATATTAATAAAATAAGAACATATTGTATTTGTCTAATTAAGCAAAAGTATTATAACTAAATGAATACTTTATTTATGCATAAGATATTAAATAGAAGTCACCAGATGGTGCTGTAACATCTAATTTTATCAGTCCTTTCTTTAGGCAACCTACAAACTCTACATTGGGCCACAAAAAACCTACAACATTTCTATTTCATTGATGCAATTTATTTTAGGGAGAGTTCTTGCAAGCAACAAAAATATATGCTTTCTACCTTGATTTCATTCACAAATCATGTTTTAGTTTAAGTAGATTTTATGGAATGGTATGAAAATCCCCAAACAGATGATTTGCCTGAGTGTAATCTGTCCCTTAGTGAGGGTGAAAAAAATGTAGGTGGTGTAAAATTAACACCTTTAGCAACATAAGGTAAACTGCTGATTTTATTCTCAAGATTGGCTACCACTTAGCAGAAGACAAACAACTTGCTCATAATACATTAAAAACAAAACCAGAATTGAGTATTCTGTCACCTGTGTTTGTTTACAGAGCAGAGAAAATTTTGTAACTGAAACTCTTTGGCACTGCCTCAATTCAGATTTTAGATGTTGCAAAACAAGCACTGAAAACTATGTCAAGTCAAAGGCTTCTAAATTTACGACACCTAGCACTTCCTGTATTTTAATCTGTGAATTCATATGAGCTTTGTTTTAGACACAAAAATGTCTATAAATATCCATTTTACATCAAAGATCTTTCCCATTGCAGACACTGATTTCCAGTACCACTGGTATGTTGTTATGTGTAAGGTTGATTTAACTAGAAAAAAGACTTGCTTCTTCCACTCATGAAGTTTAAGAGAATTATAGATTTATTTTTTAGTAACAAGAAATGGGAAAAGCTTGGCACATGACCCCCTCATTGACCTTAAAATTTCTGTAGATTTATACATCTTTCATTATAAACACAACCATAAACCAGGATTTGTTCAGAAATCTTTGTAATTTGTCTCATGAAAATTTTAGTAGCGCTTTTTCCCATGCTTCTTCACTAATCAAAGAACAAGAAATCTATGAGTGATACTGTTTATCCGAAGCCATGGATAGAACTGGAACTATTCACTTTTTTTTTTTTTTTTTTCTTCTTTTTTACTTAATCTTTCCTGTTATGTATTTGCATATTTGCTTCCTCATTTTGTAGCTTCCAGATGAGGGAGAACCATGTCTCTCTCTCTCTTATTTCAGCACTCAGAGACAATGAAGAGTCTGTATCCATCAGCCTAAACGGAATGTAATCTTTTTTTTTTTTCCCCCTCTAACTTGCCAGAAAAAGGAGGTGATTCTTTCTTTCTTTAAAATTGCAGTAAGGTCTTCAGAATTCTGATACATGATAAGAATAGACTATGATATTCTAAAATAGGCATGGAGAAACACAGCAGAACACATCCAGCAGCTTTTAAAACAACCAGTCTTAGAATATAGGGTGTATGTAACACTACTGTGTGCAATGCATCATAACTTTTTTCATATTCTGAAAGCTTTTTAGGATTTGTTAATTCATCTAAGGCTCCCTCAAAATTCCCAGTTTGGTATCCATCCTGTATTTTTATCAAAGGTCTGTACTACTGGGTGTCAGTCCAGTGTGCCTTCAAATACAAGAGTTAGCATAGGAATGAATGAATGAATCAAAGTCATCTAAATATGTTAAAAGAAAGTTAAAAAATAGGAAATATTAGAATAATATTAATGGACTCTAGAGGGTTTTACTGTAAACATGATCTAACCTTTACTTCTCCATAGAACACTAAATAATTTCAGGCCTGATATCTAATTTCAATTGGTTGCAAACATGATTTGTAAGTACAGTAAATTCTAATATAAAGGTTTCAAGATACCTCTCAGTAAGTTGTTTTAATTCCTGATTAAGATAACACTTGAAAATAAATCTTTAGTAGTTTGAATTTATCTGGCTTCAACCTGGTATGCAGGATAAGGTTGAGATGAACAACTGCATGACTGTGATTACTGCTTATCAGATAAATTTTGACAGCTGACAATACGTATGCTATTAGCCTGTACAATATTTGAAACAAAACATCTGATTCAAAATCACTTTAATTCAAATTATATATAAAAAAGAATATTTGCCTCAGATACCAGCCCCATGTTTAACTGACATCTAATAGCAAGATGAAAGTTAAACTGCAGTATCAGCTTAAACTGAAGTATCCTGATATACCTAGAACAATATTATTGGATAATTGTAAATGAGTAGGTACTCTGGAGTCCTAGCTTCAGTTTTCCAAAGAGAAGACCTGATACTATCTATGTCAATACACACAGGTTCAAAATTCCATGGAAGTTTTCTGCAAAATTAATTATCTTGAAATAGATAAGTTTGGCTTCACTTGTAATTTTCCCAAGCAGAAATTCTTGCATCTTATGAATTATGAATTATGTGTTCTCCATTAACGAGCACTAAAAAGGATGAGGCATATTTCTCTACGCTTATTGTTTTAGCACTAGATTGCTTTATTTATGTCACAGGCACAGATGCTTTTTGTTAATCAGCAAGGTTTAGTTCATTTAGAACTTTCACACCCACTTATCACATGAGGGGAAGACAAACTAGCCATCTGTGAAAATCTCAAAACTTCTTTGTGAAACACAGCATTACTAGTTTATACATTTACAGTGGTCTGCCTTTTTTTTTTTTTAATTCCAACCCCTTGTCTATTTCGTTTAGACCTACATTTCAGTATATTAGTTGAGCTACTATAATTTTTGCCATTCAAGGAATCGCATACTTCGTTTAGATACCATTTGTTATGAATTCAGTTCTCTTCTCTGGAGTGGTCATCCATTTTCTAGCATTATATGTATATAGTAAATCTCATATTTTCATGAAATAGTTGGACATATTTGCCTTATTTTTACCATTTCTGTTCAGAATTATCACTTTGAAATTCATCAGTACCTCTTGTCTTTTGAGATGTGACAATAATACTAGCTTATAACTTGGCTATGCAATAATGTTAAGAATGCGCAAGTCTCTCAATCAAACAAGGAAGGTGATTCAAATAAGAAAAAGTCCTTAAATGGATAAAGTTTGATGAAAAATATGTCAAACGCGTATCTCTGTTACACTAAACCTAATCTTACTCTATACAAATCACAAGTAAATAAGCATGTAGAAAAATAATGTGGAATATTTAATGAGTAACATTTAAGAAATCCAGTAATGTGTTTCTCTCTGAGAACTTATAAAAGATCTTGAGTGGCTTAGCCTGTATGTGAAAATATTCCACTGATAATAAATCACTTAAAATCCTGTATACTAGGAAGCTCTATTTCTAAATAAAATATACTAGGAAACAGTGTCAGGATTCCCCTGACAAGTGCCAGAACCAGTCCCAAATGTTACAGCCACAGTCTTCCAAATTAGAGAAAAAAAAATTCTTCAAAGCCAACATGCTACTTCATTTTCTTTAACAATAAGTTTGAAGTTAGCATCTCATATTTTCTGTGATCTACCACTTTCTATGATCTGAACCTGTGGATGACAAATCATTTTGGGATAGGATGCTTCTGAGAACATATCCTAGTGGGCTTATGCATAGGCTCACTCTTTTCTTAATAAAGGCAGTCAGACAAACTTCAAGGGAAGATTCTTTGCTTCCAACATACACAAAGCTGACATTTTCCTGTGAGACAATTCAAGTGAGATGATTTTTAGACTGTTTGTCTGAGCAAGTCTTCTCCCACCAAGGTCGTATTTAGAGGCAAGTGGTGTTTAGATATATGTTTTTATTATTTCTTCATTCTACATTCTTTGGAAGGAGTCAGTTAAATTTGATTTGCTCTGTCACTGTGAACCAAGAATTATAATACTGAAGCTGGCACTGAGGTTCTGCAAAGATATGGCAATACCACGCATGCAAGCACTCAGAATGAATCTGGCCACTGAAATGCAGAAGTATGACTGGCCATGCTGCATTATTACAAATGAGGCATGATTGCTTGATAATACCTTGCCATTAGAGGGTCTTTCAGAGCAGAGGAATTAATTTAGATAAATACTAGGTAATAATATGCTTATATATCAAAGGAATATACAAAACTGGTGAGTTCTGTTTAAGGAGCTGGCTATAGCTCTACAGATCTTGCAGTTGAATGCTACTCCACAAAATGATTTCTGTAGCAGGATATATAAATCGACGAATCATGCAGTAGATAAAGGAATGCAATCTTTATAACATTTAATCTTGAAGCACACTTTGTAATCATCATTTTAAAATTTAATAAAAGCAAAAATGAGTAGCAAAAGTAATAGAAAAAAATGAAAAGTATATTCTAGGAGGCATTAATTCCCTCTTATTATCTACAAGAAAAAAAAGGTGACAAAGCCAAAATATTACTAATTGAGATATAATAAATGTTTGTGAATGAGTTAAGGAATATTACAGATCATTGACAAAATCAGTATGAAACCTCCTACAAAATACAAAAACACATGTGGGGAATTCTGAGTGATTCCCTGAGTGATCCACCCAAAAGTGGGTATAATTTCATATATAGAGAGAATATATGTATACACATACATTATAAATATATTTTATATATATATATATATATAGGGAAACATACTCTTTAAAAGGATGTAAGAGGAAGCCAAACATTAAGCCTATAGATGACCAAATAGTTTCCAAAAGTAATATTTAGGCTCATGTTTGCACAGCCACCTACTGCTGGGTTAACAGTCTAACGTTTTTTTGGTAGAGAGAGAATATAAGTTCTAGTAAGTTCCAATATAAGCAGTTAGAACTGCTTATTCTATAAGCTTAGACAGCTTATATTTTGGTGTAATTTTAACTTGGCTAGCTGGTTTAGAGGTCCTGAGTGAATCATGCCTCATTAAGGTCATGCTTTTTTTTTTTTTTCCCCCCATCTAAATGTACTATTGAAATTAAGTACGTAGTCTAAACTAATAAGCTAAGATCCTTTATAATCAATGGTAAGAGATAAGCTCTTTAGGGAGGTCTCCAATGAAAAAGTCTAAAGATGAAGAGATGGCACCACCTCCTTTCAATTTGTCTCCAATGGGTCTCCAATTGTCCAATTTGTCTCCAATTTAATAAACTAGATAATTTAGCTGGGCTGAAATTCCAAGTAGAAGCCATTAATAACACCTCATTCTCTTCAGTAGATGTATAGAGATATAAGGTGCTTAAGTAGGTCTGGTTACCAATCTTAAGTGCAATTGCTTCAGAGCTCTGTTTTAACTAAGCCTTAGTGGGTAAAGTGGGTATTTGCTATGGCCTGAGAACTGGATGTCTTTTTCAGCATCTTGCATATGTTTAACCTTTATTTAACCTAGGAAAAATAATTCAGGGCTATAGCTCTATGACATATTGTAAATGAAGATCAAGCCTTCTGTAATTTTACAGTTTACAGTTTCAAAAGCAAGAAGTGGAAAACTTCCTCTCAGTCCTGGAAGTGAACAGCTCTGGAGTGGAGACTGGCGCTCTGAAGGGAGCTAAATTGGCAGCCAAGGGCCACGAAATGAAGTGTAGACACCCGAGCAGGCAGCGCGAGGCACCCCAACCTTGAGGCAATGGCAACGGTGCTAGCAGGAAAGGCGGCCCAACCTCTGCACCTGCAGGAGCAGCCCCCAGAACAACCAGGAATGGAGCCCACAGAGGGGCAGTTCATTATGGCAGCACTTACTGCAGGCAGAGTGCAGTAGCACGCCCCAGGGAGAACCGCGCTATGGCACATATTTATTGGAGGGCTGTGTCAGCCCTTGCCAAAAAGGAGGTGGGGACTCGGACTGACCTTGCAAGAAAAGCAAAAGCATGCAGCTGTCCAGGTGTCAGATTGCAGAGAGTGCCAATGCGTGACACCTCCTTTGGACAACTGCAAGGACAGCAATTGTGTCATATGTGAAGCAAGTGGGAGATCTACTCGGTGGAGTATTGTGTGCAGAGCTAAAAGAGGAAGTGGAGTAGCTGAAGAGCATCTGGATTCAGGGAGATAGACCGGTTGTGCAAGGCCCTGGCTTCTGAAAAATATAAGCAGGCACCAGGAAGTCCCACACAAGCACAAAAGAATATGTAATCCATCCCCCCATGCAACATGGGGCAGAAGATACCAGGATGAGAGTGAATGGAAAAAAAGATCCAGACTTGAGGTGGCAGGAGAAATCCTTCTTCTCCCATCTCACTCTACCAGGTCCTGCTTTGCAACAGGTGCAAGGCCTTGGAGGTTTGAAGGACAATCAATGAATAGTGAAGGCAACAGTCTGTCTCCTCCAAAAATACTGCTGTGGTCAGAAAGACTAACCACCCATATTGTGACTACATACAGGAGGAAGGAAAGGCAGATTATAGTTGTGAGAGATTTTACAATAAAGGGAACAGAGAGTCCAATATGTAGAAGGGACCTTCCTCAAAGGGAAGTCTGCTGCCTTCCTGGGGTCTAGGTTAAGGATGTCACCAGGAAATTTCACAGCCTGGTTCAACCCACAGATTGTTACGCATTGCAAGTCCTACATGCGGGAGGAGAGGAAGTAGGGACATGCAGTCTGAAGGCAATCGAAAGGACCTTTAGGCAGTTGGGTTGGATGATCAGGAAAAGGCCTTTACGGAATTGGGTTGGATGATCAGGAAATTGGGCATGCAGGTCGTCATTTTTTTTTTCCATTCTCGCCAGTGTTAACAGCAATATGGAAAGAAACAGGTGGATACATGAGACATTAAAGCTCATGAGGTTCAACAAGGACAAATGCAGGGTCCTCTAGCTGGGAAGGAATAACCCCAGGCACCAGGAAAGATTAAGGGTTGACCTGCTAGAAAGCCGCTCTGTAGAGAGGGACCTGGGAGTCCTGGTTGACAATAAGTTAATCATGTGGTCAGTGGGATCCTGGCCAACATCAGGAGGAGTGTTGCCAACAGGTCAAGAGAGGTGATCCTACCCCTCTCCTCTGCTCTGGTGAGGACGCACCTGCAGTATTGTGTGCAGTTCAGGGTGCCCCAGTGCAAGAGGGATGTGGAGCTTCTAAGGGACTGCAACATCTGTTGTGTGAGGAAAGACAGTGTGATTTGTGCCTGTGTAGCCTGGGGAAGAGAAGGTTGTGAGGGGATCTGATCAATATGTATAAATAGCTGAGAGGAGAATGTAATGAAGACAAGGCCAAACTCTTCTCAGTGGTGGCCAGTGACAGGACAATGAGTATACATTAAAACATAGGAAGGTTCATCTGCATGTGAGGAAGAACTTCTTTCCTGTGAGGATGACAGAGCCCTGGAATAGGCAGCCCAGAGATATTGTTAATTCTCCTTCTCTGGAAATCTTCCAAACATGCCTGGATGCAACCCTGTGCCACAGGCTGCAGGCCTCCCTGCTTGAGCAGGTGAGTAGGACTAGATGATCTCTAAGAAGTCCCTTCCAACTTCAACCATCCTGTAAACAAGCATGGAAGAACGTAATTATGCTAAGGTCTGTTTTGCCACCACTACTTTCCTAACTTCTCCTGAGCATGGTCACTGTGACTTTGCTGAAATGCACTTTGTTGATGCTTTTTGTTATCCTGTTTTTTTTTTAAGTACTCTTGTGAACATCAACATAAAGTGTAAAGAATCTCAATAAGAGCATCAGAATTGGACAGAAGTCCCCATCCTGGGATGAAATGGAATACTGGGACTGGGCAGGAACAGGGAAGGCTGTTGGTATCCTCAGGACATGTCAGTGGTCTCCAGCACATAGACATCAAACTTTGTTTCTACACATGCTTAGGTTAATTCAGCCAATAAGAGCTATTCAGTTCACTCTTAAGTCTAAATGCTTAAGCTAAATAATAGCTCAGGTATTTAGTGCTAACAGAAATACTCTGGAGTGCTCTGTCTGGTCCATAGCTGGGCCCATAGAGTGTTGGTGAATGGAGTTAAATCCAGCTGGCAACCAGTCATGAGTGGTGTTTCCCAGAGATCAGTGTTGAAGCCAGTCTTCTTTAATATGAATGATCTGGATGAGGGGATTGAGTGTACCCTCAGCAGATTTGCAGGCAACACCAAGCTGGGAGAAAGAATTGATCAGCTTGAGAGTAGGAACACTCTACAGCAGGATCTGGACAGGTGGGATCAATGGGCTGAGGCCAGTTGTGTGAAATTCAAGAAAGCAAAGTGCCAGGTCCTCCACTTCAGTCACAACAACCTCATGCAGTGCTACAAGCTTGAGGCAGATTTTCTGGAGAGCTGCACAGCAGAAAAGATTCAAGGGGGATGTTGGTTGACTGAACATGAGACAGCAGTGTGCTCAGATGATAGCCAAGAAGGCCAATGGCATCCAGACTTTTATCAGGAACAGTGTATCCAGAGGGCTAGGGAGTTTATCGTCCCCCTGTACTCGGTGCTGGAGAGGCCATAACTTGTATACTGGGTTCAGTTTTAGTCTTCTCAGTACAAGAAAGACGGGTGCTGGAGCATGTCCAAAGAAGGGCAATGAAGCTGGTTAAGAGCCTGGAGCACAGATTTTATGAGGATCATCTGAGGGAGCTGGGATTTAGTTTGACAAAGAGGCTCAGGGGAGACGTTCTCGCTCTCTGCAACTACTTGAACAGACGTTGTAGTGAAGTGGGGGTTATTTTCTCCAAACCATAACCTCTAGCGAGGTTATTTTCTCCAAAATAACTACCAAAAATAGATCAAGAGGAAATGGTCTCAAGTTGTGCCAGGGAAGCATCAGATTAGACATTAAGAAAAAGTTCTACATGGAAAGAGTGCTGAAGCATTGGAAAAGGCTGCCCAGGGAAGCGGTGAAGTCATCATCCCTTGGCAGTGTTCAAGAAACATGGAGATGAGGTGCTTAGGAACATGGTTTAGTAGGTATTGTAGGGCCTACGGGTGGACTTGATGATCTCGAAGGTCTTTTCCCATCATTATGATTCTATGTTTCTATGAGTCTATGAAATTAGTCTGTTATTGACGAAATCCAAACCAGAGCCTGAGACCTCCCTGATGATCTAGTGGTTAGGATTTGGTGCTCTCACCGCCATGGCCCGGGTTCAATGCCCGGTCAGGGAAAAGACTTTTGAGCAGCAGAGGGGCCTGAGGACTGGAGGAAATCCAGTGACACCTTGAGTCTTCAAAACAGGCAAGAATGAGGGAACTAGTCAACTACAGGCCAGTTGGCCTTGCATGCATAAGACAAGAATGATGTGAGGGGGCGTCCGGAGTCAAAGACGCAGTCTCATAGAGATTAAGCCAATGGCTCTGTCATGTCACAATTTGGTAAATTAGCGACATTCCCTAACATATAAGGTTGTAGAGAACCCAGAAGCTCTAATTCCCGCAAAGGGAATGGAGTGTTACATTTAGACTTTCTATCAGTTGTTTCTGAACACAGGAGTGGTTCATGGAAGGCCAGGAGTGGAAATCACAGCCCTCACGCAATTCTGGGAGCAATTGCTGTGTCAATTAGGGGTTCTCAGAGACCCAATCTCGATATTCTACTACATTTACGTAAGGATAGCCAATGAGACACGTCTGAAAAGGATCTCCTGGTGTCGCGAGGGACAAGCAGAAATCAGTCTGGCCCGTCTGATGTGCCCACGTTATCCACATATTTTGTCTGGGATCTATCTCGTGAATCAGCGAACTGCTGCCAGCCAAGACAAGACGTATGATAGTCACCAACGCGATCATTTCAGCAGTCCCATTCGCACACATATACACGCTCTGAGACCTATTCATCACCCTGTCAAGGCGATGGATTCGGGTCACGTATTTGCGGCTCATAGGGTGGAGTAAGTTTTTCTGATGACTCCTCAGTGGACGCCGTCAGCTCACTAATTTTCACTACTGGTTTAGTCCATCTACTTGGCACCCACAGGGGTACGTGACCTTAACAATTCCCTGGGCATCCGTCCAAGAGAGATTGAACTGCCTCTCTAAAGATTTTGCGGCGTGATGAAACAGTGCATGGCTTTCTCGCGCCATAGCAAAAGAGTCTATATGTCCAGTTACTTTTACACTCACGAGCGAATCAGCCACTATGTTGCCTTTCGCAAGGCCAAGTTCATTCTGGGGACTTCTAATATGAATGACACAACAAGGCTCAGTTCTTAGGCAAATAGATTGTCGAATTTGCAGAAACAACTCTCCCAGTCGAGGGTTTTCTGGTGGCTTAATAATCGCCTCTTCTATTCTCTCCACTACTCCTACTGCATATTGAGAGTCCGACACCACATTTAATGGTTCTCCCTTCCAGGACATCAATGCCCAAGCGATGATAGCAAGCTCCAACATTTGCAGACTGTCCTTGGTACCTCCAAAGATCAGATGTTTCTTCCATCGGCCCGCAGCCTTCCATACGCAGACAGCAGCTCTGCTTCGCTTACCAACATCAGTAAATACAGTATGTCCCTGCAATGGCCGTGGCACCACTTTCGTTTTTTCCATCCAGGTTTGCTGGCTGATCACCCGCAACCGGGCATCATTTGGTACCTCATTAGTGATTATGCCGGGAAAATCTAGCAGGGCTAGTTGCAAGGCGAGACAATTCTGCAACATCCAGTCTAAATCTCCCATCCTTATAGGTAGGCTTATATACACTGGTTCTTCCCCAGTTACCTCCTTGCAGCGTTGTCGGCCCTTACGAACCAGATGCCCAATGACTTCTGACTGTTGCCATATACTCTTTGGGGCGGTAAAGGGCGGAAAAATCCACTCCAGAATTGCCACCTGATTTGCCGCTATCCTTATCTGTTGCTGCTGCCTCTCAGCATTTTCCGTGGTATCCCTTTTGCCGTACCTCTTCATTTTTCCTTTTTGCCAAGCCACTCATTGCACTAAGATAGCAAATGGATGGTTAATAAGATTACAAATAACTAGGCTCAGGGGTACGTTAGCAAGGCGCCTATCTGCGCTAGAGGTAGTGAGTTTCTGACTGAGATACCGCATGCAATGTTGATATCGCGGCTGCCAAGACACAGGCGTGGCAGGGTCTGTACCTTTCAGAAGTTCTAAAAGTGGCTTTATTTCTTCATTTGTGATGCCAACTAGGCTGCGGACCCATTGTAGATCACCCACTATTTTTTGAACATTGTTAAGAGTCTGAATTTGGGTAGTAAGCTCAAACTTTTGTGGGGAGACCATAGCCGCGTGCACAAGCCACACAAGATACTTCCAGGGAGCAGTGTGTTGAACCTTCTCAGGTGCAGTGATTAAACCCTTTGTGGCGAGTGTATCCCTGACGATTTGAATGACAGATGAGTCGAATGGCTTCTCCTGGCAAAACAGAATGTCATCCATATAATGGTATACGATGGTATTTTTCATGTGAGCACGGAGGAGAGGTTGAAGTGCCCACGCAACATACATTTGGCACACTGTAGGTGAATTCTTCATCCCTTGTGGTAGCACTACCCATTCATATCTATGCGACGGTTCCTCCTTGTTTATCGCGGGTAGAGTAAAGGCAAATCAGGCTGTATCTTGAGGTTGTAAAGGAATAGTGAAAAACAATCTTTCAAATCTATCACCAACACATCCCAGTCCTTGGATAGCATAGTCGGCAAAGGCATGCCTGGTTGAAGCACACCCATGGGCCATATCTGGTCGCTGACCTTACGCAGATCATGCAATAGCCTCCATTTCCCAGATTTTTTAGGAATAGTGAAGAAGGGGGTGTTCCACGGACTTATGGATGGCTGAACATGTCCGGCTAGTAGCTGTTCTTGTATTAGCCAATGAGCAATCTTAAGCCGCTCCATCGTCAATGGCCACTGCTCGATCCACATGGGTTCATCAGTTTTCCATGGAATTCTTGGGTTGGTGGCACCTTTCCTAAAAATTCTGGGATGGTGCAGGAATGCTCAGGGAGGCCCCAATTTGGCACATCAGGTCACTAAACCTCCCAAGCCACTAGGTAAGGGCAGCACATATGGCCTTATATTCACATGTTGTCCTTCTGGGAATTGCACTTCAACCACTTTAGAACCTTGCAGGGGGTTTGAGCCTCCTCCAACTCCCCCTACGGCATCAACTGCTGGAACCAGCGGCCAACTTTTCGGCCACTGCCGCCTGTCAATGATCGTGACATCTGCTCCACTATCAAGCATAGCTTGAAGGGAACGCACCATCCCCTCACATGACAAATAAAGTTGAGCCATAGGCCGGTGTTGCATTTTTTGTACTAGGCTGACCACGGTATCGCCCGTGGACCCAAAATCTTGACCCCCTCTATCTAGAACTTCACTCGGAAGGGGAACCTCTGGATCCTGTCGTTTAAAAATCAGCAATTGAGCTAT
>VZSG01000847.1:69575-83739 GCA_013398315.1 Nothoprocta pentlandii
GACCATCTGCTAGGAGACCCCCTTTGCCTCAAACTACCACTTTGGAGCGATGACTCCAGGCTACTGTTAGTCCCAGGTTGTTCTAAAGGTCTCCTCAGCTGTTCTCCTAACAGTGACAACTTGTCGCTTATTCTGCTCTCAAGGTCACTCAACGCCTGTTTAAAGTCCGGCAAGGGTGTCAGCAATTCATTCAGCCCGGTTACACCACCAGATGACTCATCCTCTGATGACTCCCCTTCCGGGAGGGCTGCCTCCTCCAGCTTAAATGTGTGCACTGCCTTCTCAAAGGGGGTGTGCAAAGTCCTCCGGGGGCAGCAACTGGACCCTCCCATCGACTCCACCTTTCTACTGCGGGGCGACATCGCTTCTGCAGAAGGTGATAGTTCGGCTGGCAGAGCTGACCAGGCAGCTTCCATTTGCTCCGAATTCGCCTCTACTTCTGCTCTTTGTGCTACTTCTTGAGCTGACCTCGCCACCTTCGCGGTAGTACCACTAATGGCCAACGGCTTCGCCTTGCCCAGTACAAAAAGGGACTCCAGCACCCCTGTGTTCTGCGGTGGTGCCACAGCTGCAGGAGCTGCAATGGTTTGCACTGCCATGGCCGCGACACTAGATTGAGCCTTTGTGTTGCTCAACATGTCAGTCACAGTCCTCCACGTGGGACCAAAGGCTGATATCCCTTTTTCTTTCTTAGATACCGTTAAGTCCCACAACTTGTCCCCCAACTTTCGCCATTCAAGGCTATCAAACACAAGACAGGGGGTATTAAAAAAACCCTTGATCTTGTGCCCACAAAAAGAGCTTATCCAGTGTCTTCTCAGAAACTGCTTCCCCTCGCCTAGCAAGTATACCTAATAGCAGTTTCTTTGCTGCTGCAAACACGACCTCCATTTTTCTTTGCAGCGGGTGACAGGGGGAAGGTAGCGACCCTTCCTACTGCGGTCAGCAATTCTTTCTCAGCCCTCTGCTACTGCAAACTCCTCTGTCCAGCTCCCACTCGGCTCTTCTTACCCGATCCACGTCTTTCCACCGGGAAGTCAGCAAGCCTTCAGCATCCCGTCTTCTGTGCTCGATGAGGGCATCACGTCGGGGTCACCAGATGATGCGAGGGAGCGTCTGGAGTCAAAGACGCAGTCTCACAGAGATTAAGTCAATGCTCCGTTTATTGAAGATTCCAGCACACTTTTATACAGTAAGTCGTAAGCCGCACCCCTGACCAATCATGATTTTACACACTCTCCTCTTGCCTCTGTCTCGCCACTGTCTCCGGGGATGGCATCCAATCCCTTATAAGTTTACCTCTGAGGTTCCGGATACAATACCTTTTATGCCTAAAAACAAGTGTGCCACAGCTACTGTCCAATCAGCTTCATGGTCACGCAGCAGCCGGACAGCTGCCTTTGTTTTTGATCCGCTGATAGAAGAAGTACACTGTCGACCCTGAAGTTGGTTATCTACTAACAAGGCATCCTGCCTGCTAATAGGCACTGTACGGCCGTCCTTGGAGTGGGCCCCAACACAAAAATATGATTAAGAATAGTAAGCATGGATTCCCCAAGAGAAAATCATGCTTAACCAGCCTGATGGGCTCCTGATGGGATGACTGGCTTAGCTGATGATGGGGGAAGCAGCAGATGCTGTTTGACTTCAGTGAAGCTTTTGACACTGTCTCCCATGACAACCTCATGGTCAAGCTGAGAAAGTATGGGCTAGATGAGTGGACAGTGAGGTGGACTGAGAAGCTGAATGGCAGAATTCAGAGGGTTGTGGTAGAGTCACTGTGCCTGGCAATGTTCAAGAAAAATGTAGATGAGGCACACATCTATATACATGGATTAGCAGGCATGGTACTGTGGTTTACATGATCATTTGGAGGGTCTTTTCCAATCATAATGATTTTGTGATTCTTTGACTAAGGCTGAGAGCCCCTTGGAGTTTGTCTGGAGGACTCTGAACACTTGAGGCACTCTGTTCATTCCTGAGACTGCTTCAGTTTTCCCTCAAAGGCAGATCTGCCTCATAACCATGGAAGTCCTTTGGGATCTCCCTCTGATGCCTCTGGATGTGATGGCAGAAGGAAATTTTCCCAGGTATCTTTATCTGCATGCTAAGTTCTTTGTTTTCTAAGTAAGTTCTCTAGGTTCTTTGTTCTCACGTGCCAGCCCTGCTAGCAGTGCCTCAGTGTCTCTAAGGTAGCAGGACAAGCTTTTGAAGCTGTTTCTCCCTCCAAAGACCTCTAACAGCCTCATGTGACACACAGTGACAACACAGCCACTACATGGCCACAGCTATGGGGCCAGACTCACATTTGGAGTACTGGAAAGCTGTCTGTAGAATAGCCCTGGTCTTCTCAGTATCTGCTTGCAGACCTGCACATCTGACCTCACTTCCTTGGGAGCACCTGGGAATGTTCTGACTAGCAACCTCTCCCTCACTTCAATCCCTAGGCTATGTAAATGAAAGGTGAGATGCCGCACCTCTCTGAAAGATTTTCAGAGCCTTTTCTGAGGCTGAATCTTAGGACCACAAGAGACAGAAAAGACTGCATTGAAAAAGAACTTGTTGAATGAATATTCTGGAAAATTGAATTAAAAAAGTATAAATGACACATTTGTTCAAAGCCAAACTTTTTTTTTTTTCCCCAAAGTACAACAACAGCATATTAAAAAGGAATTTGTGAGAAAAAGAAAAAAAAAGAGGAAAAGAAAGGGAGAAAGCAAAGAATTAGCACTGTAATGCCATAAGGGAATTGGAATGAACTCAAAGAGAAGTAAAACTGAAACATGCAGCCATTGGTGTGAGCAAGTCAGACCTGATTGGTGCTGGTCAGAGTGGCAGACAGGTTGCAGATTGGTTCCTGCATGTCAGCAAAGCCAAGGAGGAGGATTGTGGTATTTGCAGAGGCCCTGCCCACACAGGACATGGCGTCTGCTTTCCCTCATCTTTTCCCCACTTTTCCACAGTCTGCTGATGGCTGCATGGAGACAGCTCCGGCACATGGCAGTGCTGGCACCATGACTGCCTGCTGGGCAGAATTCCCCCATGCCCATGTTTCCCCACCCAGCATTCTCCCTGGGCATCACAGGCAGCAAAGAAGGGAAAGAGCCTGTGCTGCCCAAGAGCCTGTGCTGCCCCTCTCCTTGCATGATAAAATGAAGCTGATGGGCAGTTGGGGATAGTTTTTATTTTTCCCAACAGCATGCTTTGGCAAGAAGCTCTGCATGGATTTGCCCCAGTGGCCAAGGGCAAGCACTGGGCATCCCGTGCTGGCAAGGCATGCACCCAGTTCCTGTGTGCTGAAAGGTTTGAAGGAGCTCTGCTGCAGTCATCTGCCTGTCGGTGTCTTTGGCAAGAGCAGTGTCAGTGAACCAGTGTCACCACTGGGTCCTTCCCAAAAGGCCTGGCATCCCCACTCACATCTAGGAGCTTCCATGTCACTGGCAACGGTGCTCACCCAAGCCCTGTTGCTGTGCACTGACCCTGCAGAGGAAGGAGTCATCGTCCCTCCAGAGCTGAGCTGGACGCTGAGTGCCATGGTCTCACCTTGGGTACCTGCTTTGTGCCATCTCACATGACTTTGAGGGGCCACGGTCATGAAGGGGGGCAGAGAGGCTCCTCTGCCAGCATGTGGATGATCGTTGCAGCCTGTGCTACCTCCTTGATGCTGCATGCTGCCTCCAGCTGTGGTGGATGTCTCCCCCGGGCCTGAGCTGCTCCAGTTCCCTGCTGGTGGCCTTCAACATGGTATTCCTGCACCTTGTCATGCTCTTGCACCTGGCAGAGTGTGCTATCAAATGGACACCTGCAAAGTGGACACTCTGCTTTGGTGGCCAACCACTGCTGGATGCAGCTGAAGCAGAACTGGTGCAGTCAGGTGGCCAGGTAGACAGGAGTTCTTATTGCGCCCAAGCAGATGGGACATATCTCTTTTCTAGAGGTGCTTGACTCTATTGCCCCAGGTTCCTGGGGATAAGACACTGTGCTCTGGAGAGTCCTCTGCTGTTAATGTTGAGTCCTATCAAAGGAAGGGGACAAAACATGTTAGCAGCTGTTTGGATGGAGAAAGAAGCAGCAAGCAAGCTGCCTGACTGGAGATCTCTATCTGTCCAATCTTTTCCACCAAGGCTGAGAAAATCCCCAGCAGCCCATTTGGCAAGGTGTCTGGGCAAAAGCTCCCCTGCAGCCCTGCTGTTCAAGGCGTCTCTGGGAGGGCTTCCCCTGTGCAAGTGGGCCTCCTGAGCAAAACATCTGTGCCTCCAATGAGGGGAAGGGAAATGTTTGGGTTTTGCTGCTGAAGGAGGGAGGGGTGCACCCTGCAACTATAGCAGCAGCAGAAGTGGCAGCTCGAAGCCAGTGGAGTCCAGGCCCCCCCAGCCCTACCTATCACACTCAGAGTGTCTAAGGTCATGATAAAAGCCTTGGCTGCAGAATGAGGTGCAGTCTGTGAAACTTCGAGGCTCTCCTCGAAGAGGCCTCACCCACCCTCTCCTTGAACCCCGTCTGCAGCATAGCACTGCAGCAAGGTCTGCAGCTACACTTTAGCCAAGCTGAACTGCTTGCTGCTGCAAAGCAATGCCTGGATGCCACAGGGCACCCTTGAAGGGCCCTTGCTGTGTCACCTACCACCTGGAGGTGAACATGGGCAAAGTGATCAAAGGCCAACTGCAGCTGCCACACAGGCGTGAAGTCACAGGCAAAACAGGATGGCTCCGGTGAGATTATATGTCCCTTGGGCATATGATATGCTAAAGATCTCAGTGTCTGCTTCAAATTTTTGGGCTGTCCTTGCCCAGAGCAGTCCTTGGACTGCTCTGTCTCTATGGGGCAGCTGGGACTGGGTTTAGTAGGTGATGCTGCTTGATGAAGTTGGATGTTATTCAGGTCCCTGAGATGACCAGGGAGAAGGGGGCCATGATCTACTGCCTGTGAGCCCTGCCAGGCTCTGCCTCTGTGGCCACCATAACCTCTCTTAGCCACCATCATAATACTTACAACCACCATCATAATACTTTTACCCACCAAAATAATAACTTTTCAGGAGAAAGCAGTCAGTGACCTGCTATTCCACTTAAACATTCACAAGTCTATGGGGTCAGATGGGATCCACAAGAGGAGCACAAACCTTATGAGAAGCAAATGAGGGAACTGGGATTATTTAATCTGGAGAAGAGGAGGCTCAGGGGAGACCTAGGATTCTATGATTCTATCCCTTAGACATCTCAATGCAGTTAAAATGCACTACTACTAAAAATGCACTTAAAACTTACTACTTTGCTTTCTCTGTTAGATAATCACTCTTGACTACAGTGACATAAAGTTTTCATGTAAACACCTAGTCATCAATTCAGTTGTCTAGTTGTTTATTGTCATTTGACATGACCTATGGTATCTGAGACTTCTGTATGGCTCTAATGGTTGTGGAACAGGGAAACCTGCTGCTTACAGTGGCAGCTGTAAGTCAAGCAGTTTTTGTTAGAGCATTTCAAATGGTCACTTCTATATACTATATAGTTCTATATGCTACCTTAATAAAGTTATAGACCTTATTGCAAGTATATCCATTTTAACATTTGCCTTATCTGACCCTCATCTGAAGTCACTTACTGAGACACTGAAATTTCTGGATATTTTGCTATAACTGTCATTTTGATGTGCTGGTTCCCAGTTTGTATTCATGAACACAGTTGTCTCTACTTGCGTGTAGAACCTCACACATGTTCTTAAGTGATAGTATCATATTTTATTGTGCTGTTTTTCCAGTTTGTTAAGATAATGTTTATTTCTAAGCTTTTCTAAGCCTTTCTAATGCATAGTCAAAATCATTATTAATACCTAGTACTGGCTGGTTATTAGACCCCTGCAAAGCCTGGTATGATACATGCTAGCTATTTGCAAGATCTAGGAAAAATAATTAACATCAAAGAACTTTATAAAATCAAGATATAGTAAATTTACATATTTTTTTTTTCTATAATACTTGCTACTTTGCAGCAGGAAAAAAAAAATAGAGACATAATAGTGACAGAGTTGTTCTTATCATGTTGCTGCTATTTACCTCCTTGTTATCATCTATATAGCTACTGACATTTTGTTTGATTATTTGTTCCAGTTCTTTTCTGGAAAATAAGTTGACTGACTGGTCAATATTTATTTCTTACCTGCTTTTCCTATCTTTTCCATTTCAGAGACAGACAACTTGTCTTTTGCTTTTGTTTTTGTCTTTGGTACCTCATCCATTTTTTATGAGGTCTCAAAGATAAATGCTAACAGCATATCCCTACAGCAGACATAAATGCCCTTAAGCATTGTGATTCAGAGTGGTGCATTTCCTAAGACTTAGAAACCTTATTCCAAGAGCGGAATTCAAAGTAATGAGATAACCATCCAAAGGCTGATATTTGTAGAAAAGGAGAAATGGAATTCAGACCATTTAGCATCCTGAATGTGTACATAAACAATACAAAAATGTTTATTTTAGATCTTTGCTATGTTAAGACCCTCAAGCTCATCATTTAGCTACCTAAGGTAATGTTCAAAAGCTGAAATACTCTCCAAAGATATAAAACCAAAGGGGGAAAAGATAGAAAGGAAAACAACACACACGCACAAAAAAAACCTTTTTCCTTTCCAGGGAGAGAGAGCTAATTCTTAAATTAATTAGTGGCAGGAGGCACATAATTTCCACAATATCAATTCTCAGTTTGTTTTCTTATTGTTACCTGAGTCTTTCCTCTTTAGAGATGATGCAATTTATGTTGGTTATCTGATTATTACTAATAATTTTCATGAAACAGTTCAACCTTTCTTGTGTTGTTTGCTGAAGTTTTTTTTTTCTGAAGAACAGTGAAAGAATTCTTTCCTCTTCCTTTCTTTTTATACAGATAAATAATATTTTCTTTGTTCTAGTTGTGTACTATTTCATACATTGGCCTTCCTGATTTCCCGATAGTTTTTTTTTTATTTTTTCTTTTCTTTTAGATTCATCCTCTGTCATCTCTTTCCATTCTTGGTATATCCCTTTAAGGTCAGGTTATAAGAGTATTATGATTTGGCCAAGTGATCGTCTATATTTACTGCCTTTCTGCCACATACGTTTGAATATCCAGTTTGAAGTTATCCAGCTTTAGGATCCACTATTGCAGAAAATACAAATGAAATGTTATAAAATATAGCAATATCTGCAGTAATAAATACTTTCTAGCTATAGTAGTCTACCAAGTGCATGTGTCAGGAGCATGGAGAAATGTTATAATAAATAACTGAAAAAAATGACTGTTTTATGAAAAAAAAAATTCAAATCAATGGAATTTCACTGATATACCATTGAAGTAGCACATGTGACATATTAGTTCACTTTATGAGAAAAACTGACTTTTTTTTGAAACTGCTATTATTAGTCAAGCTGCCTGTCCCATCAGCCATTGAGGGGCTATATAGGTAGCTGTCTTTATACTAGGGTATTAATTGTGTTTGTTTCTGCACTTGATTCCTGACTAGCTAACATTTAAATTTTCTTTTTTAGTCATTCACGTTAAACCTTGATCAATCGTTAATTTTATTTTCCTGATATAGGCTCCTATATGCATCTGGAATCCTTTTTCTTCCTTCCATTCTTGCCCCTGTCCTTTTATATTGTGCTAGATTTCTTAGAGATCCAGAGCAGTAATATTCACACAGTTTAGTGAGGAATACCAAATTATTAGTGCCCCCTCCCAAAGGTCCACTTACATAATCTTAATTACTGGATTTCTGTTTCTATATTATACTGTCACTGAACAGCAATAAATGATTGATTTGTGCTATTTTAAAGAATCTAGAATCTGAGAATCTAAAGAATTTTTCAACATTTCTTATATACTTGTTATCTGCCAGCACTTAATTTTCTGTTCAACATACAAAAGACATCTATATGTTCATTAAAATTTGTAACTATCAGAAGAAAAATATACAATAGAAAAATTAAGGTTGTTTTTTTTTTTTTTTTTTTTTTTTTTTTTTTTTTTTTTTTTTTTATTTTTTTTTTTTTTTTTTTTTTTTTTTTTTTTTTTTTTTTTTTTTCCCTGTGGATTCCTGTCACCGCCTAGCAGCAAGATTCATTTCTGTACTGTGGATTTATTTCTGGGTTATAGGAACCTGATTTTCTTTGTAGTCTACATGTAGCAGTGATCATGACTTACTGATTTCCTATTATACTCAGTAGACATCTAAAGTGAATCATCCTAACAAGAGGAGTCTAGTGTCATATGGAATGCCCTAGTATATGGATGATATCTATATGGAACTGGCAGAGGTTACATAGGATTTAGAAAGACTTGTGTCATGATGGAGAGGAAAGTGGCAGCCCACCAGGGGTCCTAGGACACCTGATGTTTCTAGGTAAGTGATTAGAGTCTTCTATTCATTGTAGTTAATGAATTAGCTCTCCTTTGTAGACATAGAAGGGTTGATTCAATTTTCTAATCAAGTGTGACATTTCAAATTGGAACTTGCTTGATTTTCAGCTGCTTCTCCTTTATGCCATATTCTTCATTCCTGCATGCCCTATGGCAGCCTCATGTGGATATGCCAGGTAACTTAGGGCATCTTAAACAGCTCCTATGGCAAGTTAAATGGCTCTAGATATGACATTAAGTGAATGAAGCACATGCCTTGTACATGAGGCTCTCTTCTTTTAGTCTCTTAGATGTAAGTGTCAGCACTGATCCTACCATGGTGCTGGTAGAGTTATCTATTTCTTCTCCTCTGCTAATTCCATCTTCTTGTGATAAAATGACAGAAATACGGAGGCTTGGAAACCCTTTAAAATATACTGGTGTTTCTTCTTACTATTTCTCACATTACTCATTTAAGAACACATCATTTCATTCAGAGTGAGTATTCAGTAACTCTATTTGTATTTGCATTTAGCAGTTGCAAATGTGACTTGAAGACTAGAAGTACAAGTGGGCTTCTCAGAAGAGAATTCACTTAAACCTGTCAAAGCAGCTAAAGAAGCTTGACCTGCTATCCCAAATCCAGGTCATCATGAGAAGTTATTTACCTTTTTAGTTGTGAGAAAGTAACCTTTGCTTACTTAAATATTTTCTCGTTTCTGTCAGTTAGAAAATCATTCACCTTTTTTTGCAGATGGAGATTTTACATTTGGCTGTATTAATTTCTATGATAATTGTAGTCTACTTCTATAGAATGATTTACAAAGGAAATCACTATTTTCATCCCTAGTTTAGAGGAGAGGAAAGTAAAATACAGATATCTGTCAAAGTTAGGCAACAAACAAAATGTGAGCATTCTAAACATTAGTCCAGCATCTTGATTCTCACTGTCATTATTGCTGTAACAACAATAAAATATTGTTTGGAGGCATATTACTATGATGCCTCCAAATCTATCTAGCAAGAATTTCTGTTTGAAGGTCAGAGAAATGGAAAGAATGAAGAGTTTCTATCATAATTTTAAGTCTCAATCTCTTAAAACTTCTTTAACTTTTTCATTTTTGTTTTTACACAGCAAGATTAAATTTTTATCACAACTTCAGTATCCAAAGTGTCATCATGGATACTTTTTCCAAACCTTTCAGCTCTCAGATATATTTGAAAGTGATGAAATAATAATTAGACACAGGAAAACAATTCAGTATTGAAACATGAAATGGAAATACATTTGATCTGCCTAAGATCTTCATCCAGATTATTTTGTATTTAGATTTTCTTATTAATTGGTATAATACTTACACATTACATCCAATAGATCTGTTTTCACAGAATCACAGAGTGGTTGAGGTTGGAAGGGACCTCTAGAGTCCATGTAGTCCAACCCCCGCTGCTCAAGCAGGGACATCTAGAGTATGTGGCACAGGGAGGCATCCAGGCAGGTCTGGAAGATCTTCAGAGAAGGAGACTCCACAGCCTCTCTGGGCAGCCTATTCCAGGGCTGTGTCACCCTTACAGAAAAGAAGTTCTTCCTCACTTGGAGATTGAACTTACTGTGTTTCAACTTATACTGATTGCCGCTTGTCTTATCAATGACCACCATCGAGAAGAGTTTGTCCCCTTCCTCCCTACATTCTCCCTCACGTATTTATTGATCAGATCTTCTCTCAAATGCTGAATGTTTATACTGATTGTGTAGTGATAGTTTCCCATTTGATTTTTGTAAAGCAGTTTAGTATCCTTTAGCAATCAATAAAATAGAAACTTTTCTCTTGAAATTTTGAGTCAGAGAAAAGTAATTAAGATTGTGCTTATTATTTGAACTTTTAAATATATTGTCTGAAATTCTTTTGTGAAATCCTTCCTCAAACATCAGAATAATCTTGAATTTATTTTCCTTCAAACATCTATTATTTAGATTCATAAGTCAAGATTTTCAAAGGCTAGACTAGTCTTATACTGCTACTCCTGGGATTAGAGGTTAGTTTGACTGAGAGCAACAAAAGACAGGAAGGAGCTGCATACAGTAGAGCTGTTGTTCACAACTACTATTTGAAGTAGGTGCTTTTGTACAAGAGAAGAATAAATAATTTTGGCCAATATGATAATGTAATGTATTTTAAAGGTCTTGAGGAAAAAAAAAAAAATCTCGTTTGAGAGGAGAGAGATGGAACAAAAGATAATAATATACCAAATAAAAATGAAGAGGCAAATATCCTAAGATCTTCAAACACAGACCACAAGAAAACTAAAGACTTACTTTAAAACTTATGATGAATATCTTCTGTTTCTAAAAACTCAGACATATTCTGTTCCCCAGCTTCTTCTCTCATTGTTACGAGGTTTGATAGTTCATGATGAAATGTTATGCAACTCAAAATGCATTTTCAGCAGTACTTATCCAACTTTCCTAAATGTAAACGGTTAAGAATGGTTGCATTCTTAAGGTTGTCGATATATAAACGTATAAATTTTTAATGCATTATCTTTTTGAGTATCTCAGCATTGCTTACAGTAACCAAAGCTTTGTCCAGCACTTAAAACTCATTTTCTGAATACAAAATTCGCTATGCTTGTGGCTCTTAGGTCAGTTTTCAGTGCAGAAAGCTTCCAGCTAAGAAAGCCTTTAAATGGGATTGTGTTTAGTAAATGGCAAGTGATTATAACAATAGGGAGAGATCTGAGACTAGTACAAAACATAAATTCTGGAAGGATCTCCATTAGTTTTATCCTCTAAAGGTATTAAATGACAGGTATTTATACACTAATTAATAAGCCTAAAATTAGTTTTCCATTTAATCATTGGAGAAGGAGAAATGGCCTCTAGGAAAAAAAAAAAAAAGAAGAAAAAAGTAAGTATTGTTTAATCTACTCCCTCCAAACTTTTAGGAAAGTGAGGAAAAAAAAAGGTGGAAAAAAGTTATTAATTAAATAACCTTACAAGGTTTTTGAATTATTTATATGGTTCCCGGACAACAGACCATTGCCTTCATACCACAGACTTAAAGTATCCCTTATTGTTATTAATGATAGTATTTAATAGTATTGCACTACCAGATTTGAAATGCTTCTAAAGAACTTAGGTTATCTTCGAATATGTGCCTACAGCTCCAAAATTGTCAGAGCAAATAGCACTATTAAATTAAAGCTAACATTTCAACAGATGAGACAAAACCTTTAGGGCAGACTTAAGATCTATGTTAAGAGTAAAAATATTTGAATAACTCTTTTTGCTGCATTTACTCTGTAAATAGACAATTGTTATCCAGAACTGTCTCTGGATATTACTCTCATAAAGCTATAAAGAAGATTTAATAGAAAAAAAAATGCCTAAACAGTTGTTTATCATCCTTTTGATGACATTTTTTATAACTTGCAACAATAACAAAAACATTTCTATGTTATAAAAATATTATAGTAAATGAAATAAAAAGTTACTGCTTCATAATATTTCAACAATTAATTCAGAATTCAATGCTATAATTATGTTTTAAATTTATTTCTATATTTAAAATTATTTCTATTATTTATGGTTTGTCAGTAGTAATTGTAGTGCAGTAGCTTCATACTTTGATGAATCATACAGCTCATATAGTCTATACATGTACAACTTTGTTTTAAATGATCAAAGGCAGGTTATAGTGAGATCATAATGAAACATTATATCTCGTTTTCTAGATCAAACTCTGTTTGTACTGAAATAAGAATAATTCTGCTTCAAATAATGAAATAAAAGTAAGCTGAAATAAAAGAAGGTTCCGAAGTAAGCTACAAAATATTAGTTATATGTTTCAGTTATCTCCTCAACAGTAAACATAACAATAAATAACAATAAATATGAGCACATGCACATAAAAACTGATAGCATCCTACATGGATGGATTAAAGCAACAGCATCCCTTTCCTAATGTTTTTGTGGACAAAGTGGTTTGTAATTCTTGTAGCTGAGCAATGTATCCAGAAAGAGGGTGGGATGGAACATTTACCTATGCGTAAAACAGTAATCAAAATGGTTCATAGAGCCATTCTCTTAATTTAAGACCATTCAGCAAATCACCTTTCTCTTTGTTCAGAGCTAATTCTGTGTTCAGAGCTAAGCTTAGTCTGCATCACCCTTCCTGCTCCCTAGCTGGGCAAAAATACAGGCTTTGCCTACTGAAAGTGGCCCTCACCATCTTATTTGTCCTTAGCCATTCTTCTGAACAGTGTCATCTAGCCTAGCGAAAACTGTTGGGGAACCATTCTAACAATATAACCAGTAACAGTAATCATGTCTTCATGATTATCCCAGTCACCTATGAATGTTCCTTGGCATTGGTTAAATAGTAATGTCAGTGTTGGAAATTTCTTGGTAAGTTGGTTTCATTCTGCCATCCACAAGCTGGTTTTGCAGCTTGCGACTTCAAAAACCACAAATGACTTTGCAAATGCAAGATCAATCCCAAAGTCACTGCTGAGTTTCAGAAAATAAAGCCCTATGTAACTGCTGAGAGTTGCAGCATGTAGGGTCATGTGTGAGTACATAATTGTGTACAGGACAGAAGTAAATAGAGGAGACAGGTAGGATGGCATTTAACTGTAATTGGAAACAGCCTGGAACTTGGAGCCCTCAAGCACACTGCAGGGGGAATTATGCAACTCTGCACTAGAGGAAGAGGAAATCATATAGTTGTCTCAAAATTAATCATGCAGAGAGGGTTTTGTAGGGAAAGTGGTGGACCGTAGACTGTGGAGATTGGTCATCCAGGCACTTACATTAATATGAGGATATTTGGTATCAAAGCCACTGAATTCCCTCTGAGATGCGTGCAAATATGTTAGAAGCATTATTTTAGATTAAGATTGAAAACTGAATCCAAATTAAACAGCTGGTCATTCTCTCTATAATAAGAGGAATTAAACCCCAGGTCTCTTGTATTTTGGTTAGTTCAATCCAAATGTTATAATTTGGGCTGTCCTCTGTTTTCCATATAATCAATTTGGATATCATTATAAGACAGGAGATTGCCATAAAAACTGGCCAATTGCTCTCCCTTTTCTATGCTTAGTGCTTCTTTCCTATTGCTCTGTATGAAAACTACCAGCGCTCAAACGACTCCCCGCATATCTCAGACCACCTGCACAATTATTGTTTTGTACTGGATAATTAACTGAATGGTACTGTGCATAATTTCAAGACTACCACAAATCAATAGAGGAAAAGAAATATTGTACCAGTATCTGCAAATGAAAAGGCATATAGGCATATATTTTAAAAACTTGAGTAATAAAATACACTGTCAAGTATAGGAAGTAGGCATGTGTTTATTTGAAACCTTTCCAAAACTAGCATCATTTTAATAAGTGGAACCACTTTCATTATTTAACTCTTTGTATTCCATCTTTTTTTTTTTTTTTTCCTAAATCATTTGAGTTTGTATTTTATGTAGCACCTGCAGCTTCCGAGAAGCCACCAACCTGTGATGAATAGAATTATTCACAGGACCTAATCAACCATCCTCTAAATTTCATCCTGAGGAATTATTTACACCAGAAAAGAGTGCACAAAGAAATTAAAACAGATTTTTTTCTCTATCATTTTACATTCACAATGAGCAAGAAGACAGATAAAAGAATTAGATTCAGAGTAAATTTGACAGCCATATACAGTCAGAATTCCAGCATTTGCCCACTTAATATCTAGATCCTGAATCATCTAAGCATGTGACTGTTGTCATAATTGTCTTTTTTTTTTT